>JAULKM010096223.1:0-11075 GCA_032355605.1 Rubia tinctorum
AAGGTGAATGATAGTGATAGTTAAGGGGTCACCGGAGTCATTTGCTATTTTATATAAACACAAATTAGAGCAAATAACTTCGGTGACCCCTTAACTATCACGATCGTTCACCTTTGGCCCTATATTTTTTTCGAACACTTTTGGCCCCTGAATAAACAAATGAGCTGGTTTTTGAGATAGTTAAGGGACCAAAAGTGTTCAAAAAAGGGCCATGACTCAACAGTTCTACAAGTTGAGGGGTCAATAGTGTTGAATTTTTTTGAGGGACAAAGGGGGGGCGATCTTGATAGTTGAGAGGTCAACGAAGTCATTTGCTCTACAAATTATTATTATTCAAATTCAAATTCTAGCAGCAAAATCTACTACTGTCAGTTTATTATTTATCTTGAAAAAAATATGACTTGTCAGTCACACAAAAGGTCTATTACCAAACATTTTTACTACCTTACTGATTTGTTTGATCGAGTAAAAAATTAAAAGTCAACAAACGACTGAAAATTGATATCCCCTACACTATGGTGATTAAAGGCGGTTTTGGGTTCAAGTATAGCTTGAACCATTATTTGAAAACCTTTTCTCTTTGTCCTATAGGTTTGGGGAACCCTCCCAGATAAATCTAGGTTTTGTCTAAAAAAAGATTAAGAAAGGCGGTTCTATTGAACAAGAGAAGACAATCATCAGGTGTCGTCTCTACCTTCGCCTTTGATCGTGCAACGATTTTTAGGACCGGAATGAGGTTCCAAATTCAGAACCTGCATCAGAGGTCCTAGAATCCATATTGGTTTCCGGCATAGTTCAAGTGAAGCAAAACACGAAAATGAATTATTAGACCTAAAACAACCCCAAATCATCAACGGAGACAAATTACATAGCAAATTTCATACAATAATCTCATTACAAACAAATTTCATACAATAATACCATAACAAACAAAGGTGCAAATGGATTCCTCGATGGGGCTTCACGTGACCTTGACCATTCGTGGTAATGTCGGGGATTGATGAAGGTGCCGTTCGTGGTGACACTGAGGATTCACAACCCCGGAGGTGGAGGAGAAAATCTGGATCCGGTGGGGTGATGAAGAGGAAGGGTGGATTGGGTCATAAAGAAGAACGTGATAAAGAAGAAGGGGTGGATGTGTAGTTGTGTTGATGAAGAATAAGGTGATGAAGAAAAGGGGGGCGGCGAATGTGTGAAAAAGAAAGAATAGATAAGAAGCGAATGTCTGAAGAAGAGATAAGAAGAGGATGTGTGAAGAAGAGGGAAGATTGATGTTTCCTAAAACAAACCAAGGAATAAGTGAGACCCTAAAACTTTTATATAGTTGGGGTAAATTGATCAATAAAGGAAATCCGTTAAAGATGGTTCTACAATAGAACTGCCTTTAATCGGTTTTGAATTACCTCCCAAAGGTGGTTCCTAAAAATAATAATAAAGGACCTGCCTTTGGTTGATGCCTTTAATAGGCCATTCTCCACCAGTGTTATCTCAAAGATAACTTAGTTTTACACTAGTGCAAACGGGGCCTTTAGTGCCAATTATTTAGGCCTTTAACTACATAGAACGATCATTTTGTGTGGCAGTTTTGTGCATCAGCTCGATGTACAACGAATATTTAACCTTCGTTCGAAAAATTGTTTCAATTTCAGAAATTGTTTAAGGTTCAGCAAAAAAAGGGTAGATCAAAACTATAATTGAATCATAGTGCAATGGTGAACTCTGATATATTATCCTTCAAGCTAAACGTGGACGAAGGATGTGGAGTGTGAAAATTAACTCACATTTTCTTTCAATAAGCCTTTATCGACGAGCGAATTCAAAATCCTGTGGTGGCAGTGATCGAGAGTTGTGAATTTGACAATCAATGAGTGTCAGAAGCAGTGTCAAGGGTGGTGAATCAAGTTGTAGCAGTGACGATGGTGGTGAATCAAGCGACAAAAATGGCTATAGGGAATAAAGTGATAGCAATTGTTTTTTTGGTATGGGGATGAGAGGGGAATGACATGAGAAAGTTGGGAGAAGAAGGGAAAGATAAGGGAAACAAGGGGAGATAATAATTTTTAGGTACAAAATTGAGAGGCGGTAAAAGAAATAAAATCATCTAAATTGATTACAGTTGATGATGATTTCTAATGAACGTTTAACGAAAGCTCAAAATTGAACTACTTTCTAACGTTCGTAACACACATTCCGACATATGGACGCCTCTCAAAATTTCCTTCTAAGACAATTTTTTTAAAGAGAAATGGCTGGTTAATTTTTTTACGGAGAGAAATGATGAAAATACCCTCATCTTCAATCTCTCCAACCACCATCCTCCCACCTTCTTCAACCTCTCCGCAACCACCATCCCCCCACCTTCTTCAACTTCTTACGCGTCACCATCCCCCCCACATTCTTCAACCTCTCACCACCCACTACTGCAGGCACCCCCTATGGCACCGGTCGCTGGGGTCTATGTCAACGGTATTTTGGGCCCCCAGTCGACCAGTGCCTAAGTAGGGTGGTGCTAAAACGTAGTTGCTATGGCACCGGTTTTGGCATTGGTTCATAAAACTGATGCTAGAATTGCCGATCATCACCAGTGTAACGAACCGGTGCTCTAAATATGATCTCAGCACCGGTTTTTTAGATGCCGGTGCTGTTTGTTGAGTCACTGTTTAGGCACATTTATAATGATCACCGGTTCTTTCCTAGCACCAGTTTATGTTGACAGATTACGTATACCAGCACCGGTATGTTAATGATTTTCCGATGCTCTGGTTTTGGCAGATGTATTTTTATAGCACCAATTCTAATATTTCTAAAACCGGTGCGTTTTTTTTTGTAAAACCGGTGCTTGAATTTTTTCAATTTACAATTTCATTTTTGAATTTATCCATGCCCACCCTGAATCGAAACCCTGGTCATAGAAAAAACTTAGAAGAGTCAAGAATACAGAATATAAAAAGTGAATTGATGCTAAGCAAGGTTGAAAAAGTAAATATCTAAACAAGTTTAAAAAATGAAATCTATCCATATTATAATTGAATAAAAAAAGTAAACATGTCCAAAATTAAATACACGTTGAAATACATGAAGCCAATATGATTCTTGATTTTTTGGAAGATACATTCACCCAACCTTCACACCATGTGTCCACCACGTATGTTATCTCATCTTTTCGGGGAAATATTTATTGTGTATAAAATAACTCAATGATAATTACATGTAGGTAATCAGTAAGTAAGAATAAGTTTGTGCAGTGCCCTCTAACTAATGCCTCTTCCATTAAGTTTGTGCACAGGTACGATTTGTCGAAGAAAACGATTTAAAATATTGAAATTATGCAGTGTTTAAGCACCAAGGAAACATGGTGTGTATAACTATGTTTTAACTATGTATTTAACATTAACTATATTTTAATGTTAAAAACTTAATGTTAAACACATCATGTTTACTTGGTGCTCATAAACTGCAAAATCTCCACAATTTAAACCTTGGAGTTATGCAAATGTTACTGCACTTTCTATAATGGAAGAAGAATTAATTAATGAGAGAGCACCACATGAATAGAGAGCAACAAATACACCAGGGGAAAATATAAATTCATCCTAAACTAGGCATAAACATCGACTTCAAATCATCCAAATAAGCAAGAGATACATGTAATCCTTAATCTAGTTCATTCTGGAATCAATGCTCAAAAGAGCCATCAATCACAGTGAAACGCAAAGTGTGCACTCCCTCAATCCAAAAAAAAATACACTTTAATAATAAACCATTTCACCCCAAAAGCTTGTATACTCAATATATGTACAATATGATAGAATCTATTACCACGGAACACATACACTAACAAAAAAATGGCATTGTAGTTGTTTGAAGGAATTTAAACTACATCATAAACACTTCAACATCTCACAATCAACTATATCTCATTCATTTTATGGAAAAAACTTCACCATCGTACATGCTCCATTATATCTAACACGTTCTATGACAAACATTACAACGTCACACAATCAACTATATCACACTTCAACATAACACAATCAACAATATGTCACACATTTTATAATATGATACACATTTTATGACAAACACCTAAACATCACATAATCATTTATTTCACACTTCAACATAACACAATAAATAATATCTCACACATATTAGGACTAACAACTGAACATCAAACCATACTCTACTATACAATATCTCACACATTTTAGGACAAACACCGAAACATCAAACCATACTCCACTATATATTAAACATTTTAGGACAAACACATTAATATCACACAATGAACAAAATCACAAAATGAACAAAATCTCACACAAACACCCACACGGAGATGATGGTGAGCATCGGGCCGGGATCGTGCACCACTGGGAGGATGCTGCGCGTCGGGGTCGACGCCTTCACATTGGAGCTCGTGTTTTGGCCTGGAGAGGGAGAGGTGGTGGGGGAGGAGGGAGAGGATGGAGAAGAGGTAGATGGAGGATAATGAGAGGGCAATGCTGGTGGGTTAGATTTAGGGTTTCAGAGAGCAAACTGAGGAATTTTTTCTTGAGTCATGAGCACCGGAAGAAGAACCAGTGCTGGTTTTAAAAAAAATGGTGCCCAAAAAATAATAAAGCAGCTGCGTGGAGCTGCTTAATCCCAAGAGGTATTATAATTACAGCACCGGTTCGGTTTATTAAATCGGTGCCAAAGATTGAAAAAATGGTGCCAATATAATTACAATTGGGTTGAAAACTTTTCAACCCAATCAATATTGGGTGGGAAATGAATTTTCGTATCAGCACCGGTGTGAAAACCGGTGTCAAAACGGAATTGACAAAAATTTAAATTTTTCGCCTAGGTATAAACCATAAATTTTGGATTTTCGAACCCTAAAACTCTTAGTACCAGTACTTCAACACACCTAACCGATGCTCATTTTCATTTCAACTCTTTTGCAATATTTAATTTAATTCCCTCTCTAGGGGGGAAAGTTTTTGTCCATTGTTTTATATTTACAATTGGACTAAAAAATATTCAATTCAACATTCAATAGAGCTGTTTCAAAATTGTGTCCGATGGATTTCTGAAAACCCTCCTATGAGAACTTTGTTAAAATAGTATTGTTGCCCAAAACTGAATTACACCTTCCTTTTGTAGTCAAATAACCCCACATTATGTATTCTTGGGTTAATATATGTTTTAAAAAAGAATGTCATGTTTAAATAGAATTTGGTAAAGCGCTAGTTAATGTCCTAGAGCATCTTACTCTAGTAACTTAGAAGTTAGGAAGTACAAACGAGGAGCATCTTACTCTAATATGCAATTTGTTTTTATTAGTTCTAGGAGTTGACATTAGGGTCCCATAATGTAGGATTTCCTATGAGTGGAATTGAATTTGGACGTCCGAGTGAAGTTTTTACGTTTTGCACTTAGGTCTCTCTAAGAATCCCGGAATTGGCAAAACTCGAAATTGGAAATTCAATAGTACAATTGAGTATTGCATGATCATAATTACGGGATTATCATAGAAAACAAGTGCAACATTTTCATAAATTGCAGTGTTGCCCAAAACTATGTTTCACATTAATCATTGATTTCAAACACTTGATTCTTGTTTTTATATCCTAAATAAATGAATTCTAAATAATGAATTTTTTTATATAAATTTGAAATTAGTAGTACATGTTCTAGACTAAATTGTCAAAAAAGTTTTGAAATATTAACGGAAAATCATATTTCTTTGCCACCATATATTTAATTTAAAAGCATGATAATCCTCGAAGTAGTGGATAATAATTATATTTTGTCTACAAAATAACATAGAATTGTGCAAAATAACATAGAATTTATGGGGAAAAACATTGTATTAGGACAATGAGGATCAAATTTCATGAATAATAACTAGCAAACGTCTCTTCATCTAACATTTGTGCATCTTCTGAGCTAGCCCCAATGTCGCTCTGTCCAACGCTCGGGCCTGGAAATGTAGGGAAAGGTCCAATTACTGTTATGGCATCCGAATTTTGGTATTGAAAAAGCTTACCCATGTGATTGCACCAGGACCTCTGATATTGTGATTCTGTCAACATACTTTGTACACTCACCTCCAACGTCCCGACTCTAGATTCCAAAGAAGGACCCACATTGTCCTTAGGAATTTTGAAGAAGGAGTTTGCTGCAATCTTACCCATTGGTTGCCCGTATATGTCCTGAGGATAGTGGGGCACACCGGCTTTTCTGCACAATTTGGAGATGAGGCTGCAGAAACCGTAACAACTTGATTTCTCTGCACCATGTATAAAAAAGTTCACCATTTGACCTATATTCCAACACAGTTTCTTTTTAATGGCGAACAGATGTGTCAGCATCATACTATGAAGCTCAATGTTCACTGTGACGGGGTCAATTCTGGATGCTACGAAGTGGTACCATCCATTCATCTCGGGCGTGAGGTGTTTCTTTGGAATCTTTGTCCAACCTGGTTTCACAAGAGAATTAATATCGATTCTCGGCCTAGTTACCGCCCTCAAGATCTCCAGTCCTGGGGGATCGTCAAAATCCCAACCCGCACCGGTCTTGAATTGGAATGCATGAAATTCACCCTCCTCATGGGAAACAGTTTCCAACCCGTACAAATCAATTATGGATTCATCATTCAATTTCACCATTTTCCCACGATAAAACACCTCATTCCACCTCGCACCACACCGCAAATTAGCATAGAACTCACTCACTATGCTGAGGTTGAACATTGGAGGCATGTCACACAATTTCTCCCACCCAAGTGCCTGGATAGATTCTTCAAAGGATTCGATTCCTCTCTCCGGAAAAATGTTGCCTTGTTCTGTACGTTTATTCAATTAACTTTGCTTGCTTTGATATGAACCTCTTCTCTTGTTATTGAATGTTGGATTCCACTCCGGAGAGGAAGGGGATACATTGTGTGACCTCTTTAGTCGAGTTTTTGGTGCCATATCCTACAATGTCTACTCAGGCATTTTAAAAAAACTTTCCATGCATAAAAAAAATCCTATAGAATACTAATTTTGATTAACATCAACAAATTCTCAATGGGAGCCAATAAAATCCAAGATATAGATACAACTAGTTATTACACATTAATGATATGTACATAATTGCAACATCGAACAAAGTAGTTATTGGAGAGCTAAGTGAACCAACATTTTTCCAAAACCATTTATCAAGATAAATAATCTTGGTAGAATGAAGAGCAATGTTTGAAAGAGAACTCACTTGGGAGTATGAACCATTGTGGAAGATAGGTTAGATTTCCTCTCAAAGAATTAGAAATGGAAGATCAAGATTGGGAATGGAATACGACCGATCTGTATGTATTTCCAACTTAAAATCATTAGCACCGGTATGAAGCTCGTAAACCGGTGCAGAAATAGTATAAGCAGCTGCCCAAGACTGCTTTAAATTAATTTCTTGGCCATTTATCCCAACTCGAGAGCAAACTTGCGAAAAAAATTTCTAAGTAGGCAGCACTGGTAATAGAACCGGTGTCGTAAACGACAAAACCACTGCTATTATAACCACAAAGCACCTGCTTAATGCTGACTTTTTTTATTGATTTCAAACCAAAGAACCAATTAACGAAATATATTCTAAATACGCAGCACCGGTATAAAGATCGGTACTGAAATTTTACAACCGGTGCCAAGAAAGCAACAAAGCAGCTGCCCATGACTGCCTTGAATTATTTTCCCAAAGCTGTTTCACAACCCGAGAGCAAACTAAAAATATTTATTCAAAGTACATAGCACTGGTTAAAAGACCAGTGCTGAAATGTTATAGACCGGTGCCCATAAATGGAAAAGCAGCTACTTACGGTTGCCTTGAATTATTTTTTGACATCCTCTTCCCAACCCGAGATCCAAGTCAAATAATTTATTTTAAATACACAGCACAGGTATAAATTTTGGTGCTGTGTAAAAAATCCGGTGCCTTTCATGAAACAAAACACATACTCTGCTTTCCAGCACCAAAAAAAACCACCAACATGACTATTTTTAACACCGATTTTGGTGCTGAACACACAAACTAATTATTCTCCTCCTATCTGGGCCCCTTTTTGCAGGCACCGATTTTATGCATTTCGGTGTATAATTTTACAAAGGCACCGACAACCTGCTTCGTACCGATGCTGTAATTTTCCCTCAATATTTTTGGGCACGAAATACACTGTTGCGCACATGGAACCCCATTCTAGCATTGGTCCCTTCCACTCCCTTCGTTAGTACATGTGCTATTTCATATGTATTGTACTGGTTTTTAGCACCAGTTACTTTATTCCAGTGCTGACAATCACCGGTATCACCGATTTTCTATAATTTTGTCAAAAAATGTTGCCTTAGATATATTCATCACCACTTTCTTTGCCTCCCAACCAAAAAACCAGTGCATAAGTACCTGTTTTCCGGTAGCGACCACCCAGAAAGCAGAGGGAGAGGAATCCCAGAAACGAAAAACAAAAATCCAGAATTCAATCACGGTAAATCAATCGCACACCATGATTTGTCCTCTGTCTCATCACCATTTGTACACCACATTTGACACATTCTCGCCCTCTCGAAAACAATCAAATCCGAGCTGAAGTTGTTGGTGGAAATTTTGAGGTCATCTAAGGAGTACTTGGAGAATCCTGAAACTCTTCCAGCTACGCCACTGCCAAGTCTGCCATCTGCAACAACGGTGGCGGTGATTCCACTTGAGGTGGGTGGGTTGCTGAGCTAGGAGAAGTTGCGGTGTTCTTTGTCGGAGGGGACGAAGATGAGCTCACGATGAAGGAGAGTGCAGAAGGTGGGACGTGGAGTGGTGGCGGTGATTCCACTTGAGGTGCATGGGTTACTGAGTTAGGAGAAGTGGCGGTGTTTTTTCCCGGAGCGGGTGGAGATAAGCGAGCGATGAAGGAGAGGGAAGAAGGTGAATTGAGTGGAGGAGGTGGGATGGGGAATGGTGACGGTGGAGATTGGACTGGTGGTGGTGACTAGGAGGCTGTGTTTCACTTCAGGATGCAGAGGAGAAGCTAGAGGTGAAAAGAAGGGTGAGTGATAGCAGAAGCCATCTAGGGTTGAAGATGGGAATGGGTTGAGCTCATTAAGTAAAAAATTTAAGTTTGTAAGGGTAAATAGCTCTTTTACAATGTTGAATTTTCTTAAACAGAAAAGTGTACAGATTTGTTTGAGACAAATAAAAAAGGAAAGTGTCAAACAATAGATGAGACGATGGAGGCATTCTATTGAAGTCGTGGTAGCATGCATGTTTAAGGGTGGGCAAAAAAACGAAAGTAAAAAACCGAACCAAAAACCGAATTATCCAAATTCGAATAACCCGAACTTAATTTAATATACGGTTTTTGGATATCCGAATTGAATAAACCAAATTCTGAATATGGTTTTTGGATCGATTTGGGATATTAAAACTCAAACCGAAACGCGAACCGAATACAGAATTAAATAAATGTATATATAATAATTAAATTTTGAAACAATACATTAAATTTATAAATAAATTTAAGTTGGGGAACCAATATTTATATTTAAAAAATTATCCCCAAACTCTAAAACCTAAGTAAGTTTGGGAAAATAAGTAAATAACACAAGTTACCCTAATTAAATTTGTGGAGTGCTTGAAGGTGAAGTTGAATGTGAATGTGGAGTGATTGAAGGCCTGAAGAATATGAAGGTTTTGAAGATGAATATTAAAACGAACTATTTTTCTTTAATCTTAAATGTAATGTTAAAATTGTTATGGTTGCATTTGTATTGTACTTTTTAGATTTTATTTTAAAAACTTGATTTTGATGATGTAGACATTAGATTACATAATTTTATTTTATTTTAAATTAATTTATACGATTTTAGTAATTATTTTTAAAAAATAACACACAATTCGGTTTATTCGAAAAGTATTCGGTTTCAAACCGAAACCGAATTTCAAATTCGGTTTGGATAATTAGAGTTATTCGGGTCGATTTCGGTTTTGAACTTTTTATGGACAAAACCGAGTAATCCAAAATGAATAAATCGAAAATCGATTAAACCGATCCGATGCCTAGTCCTATGCATGTTACTACCTTAACGCTTGTTTTGACCAACAACTTTCACCACTAAAACTAGAGAAAATTGAGAAAATGTCTCGAGATTTTGAATGCATATGTTTAATTTTTTTTCCCATTAATATTCTAAACTTTCTTGTCTAAGGACTCAATTCTATCACTCTTTTAGCTACATAAAATATAAATGACTTTATTATGATGCATTGATATCACATCAATGACACATCTCATTCATAATGAGCATTACAATATATAGTGTTACAGTCTAAACTATGATAGAAATATAATATAATATAAAATTATTATCTATTATCTAACATGCAAGGAAACTAATTCTATAAGAAAACTAACACTTATAACTATTCCATATTACCTTCTACTATATATAACTATTTTGTAAAAATATTTCATATTTCCTTAAACGATATTCACATAAAATAAGACTCAATATTGTCGAAGATATCACAAAATATTACATACACTCCTCCTCAAGTTTGAGGATGAAGATCACGAATGTCCAACTTTCCAAGTAGACTTGAAACCAATAGCATTAGTAGCGGTAGAGTAGTATTTGTAGAAATCCTTACGGGCGGCGGCGGTGCATGAGCGGCAGCGGTGGCGTCGGGTGAGGACATCAACTGAACGCGGTAGTGGCACATATAGATAACAAAGCGGAGCGACGACGACGCTAGCTCCTCCGGTGGCGGCGGCAACGCGGATACAGCTAAAGGTAAGGGGTCCCAAATCGAACCCGCTCTGATACCATGATAAAATATAAATGACTTTATTATGGTGTATTGGTATCACATTAATGACACATCTCATTCATATTGAGCATTACAATATATAGTGTTACAGTCTGAACTATAATAGAAATAGAATATTAAGTTGGCATCTATTATCTAACATGCAAGGAAACTAACAGCTATAACTAGGGGTGTTCATGGGTCGGGGCGGGTCGGGGCGGGTCGGCTGACCCGGCCCAAATTGACCCAAAATTTTGGGC
>JAULKM010096234.1:0-11075 GCA_032355605.1 Rubia tinctorum
CATAAAATTACTGACAAGGAACTTCTTACTAGAAGCATCCTCATCCATGTATTTTGACTCTAAGGAATTCCACAACTCTTTTGCAGATTCAACATTTTGATAAACATCAAATAGTGAGTCAGGCATACCATTCAAGATGTGACCACGACAAATGTAGTCATCATTTTCACATTTGTTCCTACAACGAGTTTTTTTCCAATGGTTCATCATCTGTTGGTTCTGTCATTGAAGTAGACAAACCATATGCTACTTTCAAAGTTGTAAGGAGGAAATGCATATTCTTCTGCCATCTACGGAAATCAACACCTTCAAACTTTTCCAGCTTCCCGAACTTGGATGTCATATCACGTACGGATGCCATATCTCGTATGGTAAATAATTACTCTTTAAGAATGTGAGAGAAAGTCGGAAGAAACAATAAGCGGTTTGAGCTTTTGGAAAAAAGTATGAGTAAAATTATAAAACTGTATATCAGTATGAAACTTGGATATCGATTTAAGTCGGTTAACACACGCTTTCCTTAAAGAATAATTCGACCCGGTTACTGCCTTGAGTTACACAAATTCTCCTCGAGGATAAAACAATCGAATGCCCTTTTGATCTAGGCTTGAAACAAGAGAGATATTTTGAGTGTTTTTTGGTTACTGAGTAAACAGAGAAAATTATAAAATTTTCACTTGTCTTCTTCTGTGCATGCATACGCATGTTCATATAAGATATGTCCCGTAAAGATGCTACCCTTCGTGGAATTTATGGGCTATAGGCCACCACGCTTATGATGCACCATTCTCATACAATTCTAATACAATGCATCTTTCCAAATGAATGATTACATTTTTCACATTCAATGTACCGTGATTATCAAAAATGAATTCTGAAACAAAGCATGTCTCCAACACTTACGATGCACCATTCTCATACAATGCATCTTTCCACATGAACGATTATATTTCACATTCAATGTACCGTGGTTATCATAAATGAATTCTGAAACAAAGCATCTCTCCAACACTTACGATGCACCATTCTCATACAATGCATCTTTTCACACCATAATAAAACATGTTAGTCATCAAAATTCGGACCAACATAAGTTAATAATTAGCCTAAAACAGTAAGCTAGTAGAAAGTTTATACAAGTGTGCACTCCGCACCACCAAACTTGTTTTAACATTCCGAGTTCATAATTACTCGAATCCAATCATAATTAAATAGTTTGTGTTAGAACACCAAGAAAATGCTACTTTGCGAAGAAGAAGTTAGTATGGGAGATTTTGGAAGGGGCGTTGAAGAGTAAGATTCAAATACAATGGAATGACAATGACATTGCTGGGATCAGAGCTACCTGTAATATATCATGATTAATCAAACGATTATACCATTCTCATATAATAATAAGAATGTTGTTAATTTTTATTTATTGTATGCGTATGTTTTGCAGCTAAATCAGGTACCAACATTTCATAAATAAACTGACCCTCAGCCTCGCAAGCTTGCTGTTTGGCAACAAGCTGATGATTTTACTGGATCCGAAGCTCTTAAGAACAGGTACTTTTTTTTTTACCACACATTACTATTAAACTTGAGTTTCTAGTATATTTTAGACTGGCAGTACTCCCTCAAGTTGCAATTTAACTATTCATTTTGTTTAAAAAAAATTAACTTTGATCCTAAAATTGAATTGGTGTATATGTATAAATACTATTCTTAAATTTGTTATAACATATATATTCAAAATATAAAATTTTCACAAATTTTAATTATTCTTAATTTATTTTTGCTAAGGATTAAACATTTTTCAAGTCAATTTTGAAAAGTAAAAGATTAAGATTGAAATGGGATTGATGGAGTATATTAAAATGTCTTCTTCATATGTTGTGGTAGGGGCTACTAGCCCCACCAAAATATTTATTATTCATACTTGCACATTTGCTTTTGATGTCTTTCTTATTATTATGCTATAAATAGATATAGATGGGAAATGAAAATAACAACTTTAACAATCATGATTGGGAATCAGTTAAAAGAACCAGTAATGGATTGTATTAACTGTTTTGATCAATGGATTTCGTTAGCTAATTTGACTAACAATTCATGTTCATTTGTTTGATGGTATAAAAATAACTAGAAATTAACAACATTAATATTATTCGTAATTCAAGATTAATTATATTGCATGTTTATGTATATTTATGAACTAAAATTTAATAAATCCTTTTATGAAAAGTATGAAAAGTTTTAAGAAATCAATATTCTTCTACTAGTAGTAGGGAAAAAGTCGGAACGATTAGAAGTTAGAAATTAAATAAATATATTAATTTTAAATAAATAAATATTATCAAAAATTTAAAAGAGTGACTACTTATTTTATTATGTATATTAGAAATATGTTGTACTGAAGGTTTTGTCTTAGACGGTCGAACCGTTACACATGTCGCTTTATAATTAATACAATTAATGAATTTATTTATTTTTCATTTTCATTTATTTCAAAGAGATTCCATAATTTTTATAATTTTTAAAATATAATTTAAAATATAAATAATTATAGAATGCTATTGATTTTTTTGAGATGAAGTTTGTTAGAATTGATCTAATATTAGACGGTACTGATTACTCGAGTTATATTCATGATAAAGTATATTTTCTTGAGATGAATGTAATTAGATGATGAATTAACATAATTAATTAAACAA
The DNA here is from genome assembly GCA_032355605.1 of Rubia tinctorum. Taxonomy (NCBI): domain Eukaryota; kingdom Viridiplantae; phylum Streptophyta; class Magnoliopsida; order Gentianales; family Rubiaceae; genus Rubia; species Rubia tinctorum. The sequence goes on from JAULKM010096234.1 coordinate 2,697, forward strand.
AAAAAATATATTTACTCAATTTACTATTTTTTTTAAAAAAACTCAAAATTTGACAGCCTTTACAAGTCTAATACGTCCTCCGTTTCACTAAGAGAGACACTAATTTGAGGCTCTTGGATTAATGTGAAGAAAATGAGAGGTTGAAATTGAATGTAGAAAGTTAAAATTAGAATGAGTGGATGAGATTGAAGGAATCTTGCCAAAAATGAAAAATGTGTAATTAAAAAAAAAGACATCTCTATAAGGTAAGTGTGTCACTCTTAGTTAAACGGAGGAGTATATTTTTTTACCTTAAGAACCTCTTCCCTCACGAACCTATATTGATTAATGATTGATTTCCATCTTATTTCTTCTTGTGATGTTATTTTTCAATTTCATTAAACTTCAGTTGAATTTACAATTCAATTTTCTAAATCCATATTATGGAAATGAATGAAGGATACATCATGTGAGGTGTGCGCCGGAAATTCTCAGCAAACACTACAAGAAGCTCTTGGAATACTGCCCAAGGCTAGCATTCCTAAGCGAAAGGCCATTCCCTAGTCTACCAACTCCTTTTTTCGAACCTTCTATTCAAAATCCATACTTCCCACGTCTCAGTTTAAATTACACAACAATCATTATTGTGCAATTCAAGAAACATGTTTGACCGTTAATATGTTCACCGACGTATAATAACGGCAAATAAAAATTTAATATTTGGAAACTACTTGTTACGATGAGTTCAACAATATCATATATGATAATATTATTGTTTATATATCTATTTAAATACATGGTAAAAGTTAGACACTGAATAGTGACATAAAATGAAGTGTGTAATTTAAACTGGGACGGAGGAGTAACAACAACCTTCTCACCAATCCTTTCTCCAAGGTTATGGGGCACCACATTTACCACCACCCCATCATCATGCATTCCAAAATTACCCTTTCCCCATACAACATCCTTCCCAAATCCACAAATCTCAAGTTCAAATCCATAAATTTTAGGTATTCTCGAAACACTTACTGCTGCAGTACACGTATATTGGTATCAGGAATATAGGTACCGGTATAAGACCACATATGCATTCCAAATACCGGTGCCTATGTACCTGTTCTGCATCAATAGCTGGTTTGTATTTGAGATTATTTTCTAATTATATTAGATTAAGTCATTTATCAAAACACTTATTTGTATTCGTGATCAGGTGGAGCTATGGAGATGGGGAATGGAATGACCCATTGGGTTAATAATAATGGCACCATTCAACCATTTCAATCAGCACAAGTGAACAACATGGATTTTCCAAGCCAAGTTCCCACTACCCATGGAATACTGTTGAATGGAGGACTGGATAGGGTACCATATGCAAATAATCTTGGTTCCCTTGACAGTGTTAACCGGACCTTGAGCTTCGATGAAAGTTATGAAAATAGAGTTACACTACAACATCATTTGAGCTTTTATGATCACCATGAACAATGGCAGCAACAGCGAATGGCGAGTGTGCAAGATCAACATGCTTTAACTTCGAGTTCACGTGTCGGCTCTGATTCTCCACATAATTGGGATGTCGACGATGGTTCGAATGGGAACTTGATGTTGCAGCCTTTAACCACTTATAGTTCAGCCACCATGTATACCTATCCTCCTCCCTATCCTTTGCGTGCATATAATTGTTGAAAAGTAAACTTGATTTTGGGTTAGCCCAAATGACTTCTTAGTGGTCCATTATCTAGAAGAAGTCCAAAGAAGTCTTGAGAAGTTTGGAAGATTCTAGAGTAGGTTCTAGAACATCTCTAGAATATATAGATTATGATGGAGTTGTAGAGAGAATTCTAGAGAGCTAATTGTAGTCATTAGATTAGAGTTGAGGTGGCAAGATCTTAGTCATTGGTTAGGGGATGCCACTAGTATAAATAAGGGTGATGTAGTAGAGTTTCAATCAATCCAAAAATAATAGAATTCTTCTCCTTTTAGAAGTAATCTCTTCCTCCAAGTTCTCTATTTTCACCCAAACTTTTTAAACCATTCTTCAACCATTTAAAGTTTCCTCCCAACAAAATAGCATTAGACCTATTCCCTCCCAACAAAGTGGTATCGGGGCTTTTTTCCTACCAACAAAGTGGTATCAGAGTTTTTTCCTTACAACACTATGGATGCTAGTTTTTTAAACTATTATTAACTATTTTTTTGCTGTTCGTGCCTTTCAAGGCGTGGTTTATGGACTTTGACATGGCTACTAGGAGATGTTCCTTGCATGCTAGTTTGTGTCAATACCTTGTTTCCTGTTAATTTTGATGAACACTTCCCCTTGCTTTGTTTTTTTCAAAAATGCTTTGGTAACCTTGCCTCAGTTCACTCTCTTCCATCTGACACTGTTAAGAAAGTTTGTTGCTTACGACCCTGGATCCCTCTCCTTGTAATTTGTTGATGGAAATTATCTTTGAATTTGTCCCAGAACCTTCTAGGTTTTGTCACAGTTATTGAAAACATTTACAATGATTTCAGTCATTTCATTAGAACAATTTTGTTCACAATCAAGTGACGCCAATCTCTTTGTGATACCTTTTTTTTACTGTGTTGTCGTATTGCTTTCTAGATATAGGTTATGATAAGAAATATTAAATTATTTTCTGATGATCGTGCCAACTCTTTATTATGATGGATTTAGCATTTGTGCTTTCTGAATGGGAATGGAACAGGCGCCAAATGTCTAGGGAGAGAACAGATTCAGTTTTGAAGGTGATCGTGAATCACTTCCTCATAGAATAAGAAGTTATATCTACTCTGATGATGGTTCTTTGTACACCGGGCTGAAGGCCTTAGAATGCCAGACAAACGGCAAGAAGAGCAAGTGTAAAGTTGTTGATTCTGAAGAACTACCTGTTCTGTTGAAATATATATCCAACATCGATTTTTTACAAAAATAATGACTTACATGTAAGGTTTTGGGTCACCTCCACTTAGTACCAATTGGTTTTAAAATGGAAGCCCAAAATAACTTTAAATTTAACATGGTATCAGAGCTCATGTTGGGTTATTGGGCCGATGTGTGGATCCCCTTTAATTTGGCCTGATGTGGGTCGTAGAGTGTTTCCACGTTGGCGCGTGAGGGGCGTGTTGAAATATATATCCTACATCGGTTTCTTACAAAGATAATGACTTACATATAAGGTCTTGGTTCACCTCCACTTAGTACCAATTGGTTTTAAGATGGAAGCCCAAGATACCTTTAAATTTAACATGTTCTTATTGTGGAAGCCCAAGATACCTTTAAATTTAACATGTTCTTATTGTTCGTGTGGAGAAAGATATGTTCATGTTGGTGGATGCTGTTTTATTACTGCTTGAGAGGTCTGCTCTGGAACCTTTGCCACCAAAGGATGAGAAAGGCCCTCAAAATTGCACTAAGGTTAGCTATACACTTGCAATTGATTATTAGCTTTGCATTCTCGTCCTCAATTGACTTCCTTATCCCGACCGACTGCATGAGATAACTGGTGTCGAGTATTGAGTCTAGCTGCCCTCTCTTATGAAGATTCCTGCTGTGTGCTCTGTGTGGGATTTTTGGCGCATAGGCACATTCATTTTATTGACCATTCAGTACGTACCATTTCAGGATGGACTTTCCAGGGATGATTTTAACAGAGATTCCATTGAACGTGATGAAAGTCGCCTAGCTGAACTTGGATGACGAACCATTGAATTATTCGTACTTGCCAATATTTTCAGGAATTAATTTGTCTGGTTTGCCTCAGTATCTTTTGATTTGCAATTGTAATTTAACTTTTTATGAAGACAAAATATGTACATTTTGCCATTCATATTCAGCCGAGTATAGTTAAGCATATGGAAGCAAACTTGTATTTGGAATGTTCAGTTTAATTTTCAGTGTTATTCAGTCTTCTTTTCTATGTGTCGCACCCATAAGGTTGAAGTTGCTTATCAGGAGGCTGCTATTTTGAAAAGGCAGGAGGAGCTTATTGGAGAAGAGGAGGCTGCGGAAAGTGGGATAAAAGCTAAACCTGGAGCTGATAAAAAATAGAAATTTTAAAAAAAAATTACCTATTGATATACAAAAAAAAAATTCTCATTCCGTTGGGGCTTGACGTCGATGATTAAACTCATAAATATTTCATGAGTTCATTGATGAGAAATGGTACTCCCTTGTACCCCGTTTCTGCACACTTTCCTTTTTAACTTGTCTCATCCAAAACTGCACACTTTTCATTTTTTTTTAAAAAAACCATCATATCATTTTACAGAATTACCCTCCTTTCTCACTAGATCTACACATATGCTCTTCTTCACAAACCCGTGCCTCCTGCTCATCTTCACAAACTCGGTCGTCCACGGTGGTGCTTCCTCAACCGCCCATGGCATTGTCCACGGTGGTGCTTCCTCGGTCGTCCATGGCGGTGCTTCCTCAATCCCAACCATATCGGCCCTCTCCACTCAATTCCTTAGCTAGAGGAGGGCACGAGTGCATTGTTTGTGGCAACCTTGTAATTCAGCAATATCACTAGGGATTTCCATCTGACAGCCCATCAATCGGCAACCCATATTTCAATACAGGTTTCAATATGGCGACCCATATTTCTACTAGAGGATAGGAGGATAGAGACGGGCAGGGCAATCGGAGGGATGGGAAAGATGGAGAAGAAGAATGCATTTTAATAATTTCACATTCCCTAAAATTAAACACCAACTTTCTCTTTCTGCAAGTATGCTTGGTCAGAGGGAGTGCACTTCTTAGTTTAGTATAATTTTTAGCTATCAAGACTGGGTTTGGTAATTTTCGATAATAGAAAGTGAACTCTTTTTTTATTTAAAGAAGAAAATGAACTTTACTTTTTATACATAATCTGAGACATTTTACAAATTTAACTGAAGTCGAAGCCCAAGCCAAAACCTAGTGACTAAAGTCCAAATTAAAATTAACCAAATTGAATACTAGCCCAAAATGAGCAGTATTTCGCTTAGCAGTCTGTCCATAAATTTGTATAAAAAAACCTCCTCTAGATCCATTTTCCATCACACATTCACCCTCCCTTTCTAATTATATTTCTTTTAGCTAATGTTAATAATTTATTCCCTTTGTCGTCATCATCATCATCATCATCATCATCTTACTAATCGTTTTACTCCCATTTTGGTTTTTCTAGGCATTCCATTTTAAATCTTCACAATCCCAGGGTAAGGAATCATCAGCTACAACCTAAATCCCGAGACTACAAATCAGAGAAATAAATCGAATAAATGTGTTAGAGTTTGACTAAACTAGCTTACATATTTGATGAATTTAATATAAAAATAATAATAAAAGATTAAACGTGTTAGATTATATTTAGTTAGTACTCACTTTTAACTTGCAAGTATAAAATTATCATGACAAATTTGAGATTTTTAAATAGCAAAACACGTGGATTCAACGTGAAAGTAGAATTGATTGACGAATAAATCACACGTGTCTGCAGATTAGATGAGTCAACTCGAGTAATGTAACCACTTAAATAAACTATGTCAGATTAAGATACGTCAATAAAAAATTGGAAGAATCTAACCTACCATTCTGATCCTTATATATGTACGTGTTACTCCCTCCTTCCCAGCTATTTTTACACTCTTTCCTCTTTGGGACGTCCCAACTGTTTTTGCACTCTTCACTTCATTTCCATTTTGGCCACTTTTTATTCATATTTTATGTTGGACTAGCCCAACTGATTTGATACTTAATTCTCCTAAACAACCCATATAATCCCATTTACTAAATCTAACCCAAAATCAGTTCCCTAATGATTCCCCCCACATATTAAACGAGAACCCAGCCATATTTTCAACCCAACCACTAATTTCCCCTTCTTATCCCTTCATCTTCTTATCCTCGCCTGTGCCACTTTGCAAAACGGCTTTAATTCCTCGAGATTCCTCACGCATTTACTCCCTCTTCCACCTGTTTCATCTACTCTCTCTTTAATAATCCAATTAGGGTTTCATATGCACTTCACTCTCTCTAATTTTTTATCGTCCTCCTCTCTTTCTCTGCTTATTTTGACTCTTGTCTTCCTCCTCTGCTGCCTCTCGTCATTTTTTATGGATTCTTCAAGGTTTTCTGGTTGTGGGTTTAATTGCGGGGGCTGGGTGTGCTAAATGTTTTGTTGAGGAATCTTGTTCTTCGTCTATATTTGTTGGGTTCTCACCAGCGGACAATGGACATAACCAAAAATGAAAGAGCCGTCTGACATAGGGAAGAAGTGGATAAAGTTGAGTTTATTTTTTAGTTGAGTTTCATTATTTACCCTGTTTTGTTTAGTTACTGATTCATGTTTGTTTTTTAAGGTTGCATATCCAAAACATGGGAGCTAAGAAAACATAATAAAATGGGGGATCTTCCATTTATAACCCCTAGGATTTGTTTCTAAAGAACAGAAAGGGGAGTATCTTGGTTCAGTTTGCACTTTTTATCCTTGTTATGTGATGATTTATGTTGGGTGGTTAAACCCCGACACATGCTTGTTTGTGACCCTAAACTCTGATAGCCCTGATTTATACATGACCCTAGTTCTGTGATTGTTCTTTTTTATACTTTGTTCATGTCTGAGCTTCTGATTAGTGTTGTGTGATGGTTTGTGCTGGGTGGTTGAACCCCATCATATGCTTTCTACGACCCTAAACTTTGATAGCCCATGTGTTATGCATGACCTTGGTATTGTGATTGTTCTTTTTTATACTTTGTTCATGTTTGAGCTTCTGATTATTGTTGTGTGATGGTTTGTGTTGTGTGGTTGAACCCCAACACATGCTTGTCTGTGATCCTAAATTTTGATAGCCCATGTGTTATGCATGACCATGGTTTTGTGATTGTTCTTTTTTATACTTAGTTCATGTTTGAGCTTCTGATTATTGTTGTGTGATGGTTTGTGCTGGGTGGTTGAACCCCAACACATGCTTGTCTGTGACCCTAAACTCTGATAACCCTGATTTATGCATGACCCTGGTTCTGTGATTGTTCTTTTTTATACTTTGTGTATGTTTGAGCTTCTGATTATTGTTGTGTGATAGTTTGTGTTGGGTGGCTAAGCCTTTGCACATGCTTGTCTGTGGCCCTAAACTTTGATAGTCCCTCTATTATGCATGACCCTGGTTATGTGGTTGTTCTTTTTTATACTTTGTTCATGTCTGAGCTTCTGAGATTTGTTGTTTGATGATATTTGTTGGGTGGTTGAACCCTAACATATTCAACTCTGTGACCCTTTCTTCTAATACTTCTGATTTATGCATGAGCCCTGATTATTTTTGTGTATGTTCTTGTTTTATTTTGATTTAAATGTTATTTTGGGCCTGAATGTGGAAGAGTCTTGGTGTGCATTCACGAAGTGCATGATACCCGTGCATTCCCATTCTGTTTAAGGCATGATAGAACATTATACATATATGAAAATGAAACTTGCATTAATTTGACTTGGGTTACAAATAAAACTTGTTTGTCACACCGGAAGAAATAAGTTTTCAGGTTTCCAAATTGTCACCTCTAGTCTAACCCAATCAAAAGATAAAAAGTAAAACCCCTAACGGCTGCACTTGATACCCCAGAGCTTGCATCATGTACCCCATTCCTTGAGTTTCCTGAATTGTAATCAGGTGCTCCATGCCTTCACGTACTATTCCTTCATCACAACTAAGCATCCTTAGCAGTTCTCCTCTCCTTATGAGTGCATCTTTTGATATGTGAAGCAACTTGTAATTGTTGCGTCTCTTCATTTTTATGATTTCTACCATTGAAGCTTGATGGGTGAGGAAAAATTTATTGAGTGTTGCTGGATCTTCTCTATCATGTGCATTGTAGACTGCTTCTAATAATCCACCAATTGTTGTACTTGGGGTTTCATGTTGTAGAGCATGTATGTAGTTAAAAAACCAAGGTCTAGTACATTAAGATCTAGTGATTTAGCTGGTTGACTTACCAAGTTGATGTGAACCCCGTCGGAGTCAGCTATTGCCCAAAATTGAGGATCTGAATTCTTAATGCGTGCCTTGCAATTGTCTTGTTGATTATAAATGTGCGTGCTGATAAATGGTAGCCAACGTGCTTTGATTGCTGGAATGATTTCATTTTTTTATTATCTTTGCACGTGTCACAAGTCCAAGGATCTTCTCCACGGGATTTGTTTCCATAGTCTCCCTCATACGGTTAATGCTGGTTGTTTGTGCTTCAACCCTCTTAGTGAATGGGAACACACCATACTTCCCATCAAAAAGTAAAACACCATCATGATTGTAAATTGGCATACTCACATCACACATGAACATAAGTTTTGGAATATGAGACTTATGTTGGGTGGTTCTTAAGGGTTCAGGCTCACCCTGTGCCAAAAGATAACGGACAGTTGG
>JAULKM010096245.1:0-11075 GCA_032355605.1 Rubia tinctorum
AGATTGATTATTTAATTAACTGAAACCACAAGAGTGGTTTGAGAGTGATTTTACCACTGCACATGGTCTTAGGTTGTCTTAATGCATGTACTTTTTTTTATATTGGCACTATTTTTTTATGGTTTTTTTATATTGACACTTTCTTCTTTTGGTAAATCCTAGATTATTTTCATCTACTAAATTTACTTTTTACTCTTTCAATATCATCTTCTCCACTTATTTTACTTTTAACAAAAAATTATGCCAATTATTTGGTGTCAATATTTTGGGACCGGAGGGATAATGTTGAAATTGAGAGCAAGGATGGTCCGCTGCTAGTTGTCATCTCGCTTGTCCCTTTCTTCCTCCCGTCCCCCCTTTCAATAAGAGAAAGAAAACAAGCTTAATAAATTTGCTTCAACTGAGACATTTGGTTGTACTCGGGTTTGTTAAAACGTCTTTACTCCCTCCGTCCTTCTACAGCTGTCTTATATTTTTTTTACTATTCATTGATAATTTTATTATTTCAATATCTTAAATTATGTATAACAATAAATTATAAAAATTAGATATTTTAAATTATAAGTTACGATGAATCGAGCAATATATCATACGATAATTTTTACATTTCTATGTTTATAGAGTTTTTCAATATAAATAGCAGTAATTTTACTGATGAATAATGAAATAAGACATAAATAGAGGGACGGGGAAGTAGTTTTCGTGGGACATGTGAATTTTCGGCCTCCACTTGCCGCTTACCATCCTGCGAGGGGCAATGTTATCCTCCCTCACCGTTGGCTAAAAGACTCGGACACTGTGTTAGTAAATTGTTGCCAAATACTCCCTCCGTTCTAGCAATAAACGGTCTTCAATGGATCTGCTAAATGCTTAAACTATAAGTTGTTTTGCTTATAAGTAAAATAGTTTTTAATGTTTAGTAAAGTGTTAAATTCATTTTAATGTTTGGTAAAGCGCTAAAGGAAAAGCAGAATCTGCTCTCTCCCAACTTTTAAAATAAGTCAGTTTTACTCATAAGTACAGTGCTGCCAAACAACCAATGTTTGCTTAAAAGCAGATGTTGGTCTTCAATGGCTTTGCCAAATGCTTAAACTATAAGTTGCTTTGGTCATAAACAAAACGTTTTTTTAGTGTTTGGTAAAATGTTAAAACTCTTTTAATGCTTGATAAAGTGTTAAAGGAAAAGCAGAACCTGGTCTCTCCCAACTTTTAAAATAAGCCAGTTTTGCTTATAAGCACAGACTGCCAAACAATCAATGGTCATGTTTGACCATTAATATCTCTAACTACATACACCAATTCAGCATAAAAAAATCGACATTTAGAAAATATATATTAAGATGAATTCAACAATATCTCACATTATATATTTATTATATATATTAATTTATATTTATAGTCAAAATTTATTAAATTTGACTTTGAAAAAATAATATGCCATTGAGGACTAGACAGAAGGAGTACTCCCTCTGTTCAACTAAGTTTGACACAGTTTTTAATCAGTTTTCTCAAGTCACGTTTGACCATAAATTTCATCTAATATATAAGTAGTAATATTATCATGTGACGTATCGTTCCATGTACTTTTCAAATATTAAAATTTTACATGATATTAACATATATAGCAAAAGTTATTAATAGTCAAACATGCATTGAGAAAAATAAATAAAAAATTGTGTCAAACATTAATGAATTTAGGGACTATTATACTGATACGGTTCTTTTAAAACAAAATCAAAGGCACGGAGAGAGGACATTGTAATGTCTGAGATTCCAAATGATAGATGGTTAGTTATCAGGAACGCAGTACGAATCCAGTGGGCACCACCTGTTCTTATTCCAACTACTCCCTCGTATTCATTACTGCCTCCGTTTCGTTGGATTTGACACCATAGTCTTAAGTGTTTGGATTTAGCTGAATGAAATGTGTGGATGAAATTGAATTAGAAAGGGAAAAGTAGAATGAGTGGATGAAATTGAATGAACCTTGCCATAAAAAGAAAGTGTGTCAAATTCACAAAAACAACCAAAAATAGAAAGTGTGTCACATCCAATGAAATTGAGGGAGTAACAATAAGTCAATTACTTTTAGCACAAGAATTTAACAAGGTAAAATTAGTGGTTGAAAGTACATTAAAAGAGTAAAAAATAAATTGAATCGATGAAAATAAGATAGAATTTTTTAGAAAGATAAATGAGTCAATATTAAAAATTATCCCAAAAAGAAAATGAGCCAAAGAATTTGCGATTTTGAGCGATAGTTGACAGTAGTTTGGACGGGAAGGATCGAGATTGAGTTTCTTGTTAATTGATTTCAATTGAAGTAAACTAAATTGAAATTAAATAGAAAGAAAGATAAGATGATCTTCTGAGCCTGGCTAAACTTTAGCCAGATCTTTTATGCAATTCTATCTATATTCTAATTTTAGGAACATATTTTTAATAATTTTACAGGAAGCTATCTCTAATAAAATTACATGTACATATCTCTAATAAAATTACAAATACCTATCTCTAATAAATTTATATGGGTCTATCGTTAATATTTTTACATGAGAATTTTTGTTCAAATTTTTCCCATCATTTTTCCGCAATCTGCAATCTGCAAAAATAATAAATTATTTTAAAATTATTTTAAAATTGCAAAAATCAATATGATCATCGAAGTAAAAATTATAAACATCAGCAAAAAATAGCTGAATATCAACGAAAAATCATAAAACATCAACTAAAAATTTGCATAAAAAACTATATAAAAAATAAATTAAATAGCAAAAAAATTGAAAATCAATTGAAAATCAACAAAAAATTGAGAAAAAACTAACCAAAAAATCAACTGAAAATCATAAAAACATCAACAAAGGTTCATTTATCAATTTAAAAAAAACTACAAAAATCAACCAATGTCAACCAAGAGGTAAAAACATCAATTCCTATCACCTAAACAACACCCACAAAATGAAAAATGTTAACATAAGAAAAAAAACTACAGAATATCAACCTATATCACCCAAAACTACAAAAATCAACTCGTATCACCTCAAACTCACCGAGACAATGAAAAACATCAACATGAGAGGAAAAATATCAACCTATATAAACCAAAAAAAAGTTACAAAACACCGACTCATATCAACTAAAACTCACCCGGAAAAGGAAAAACATCAATATGATAGGAAAAAAACTAAAAACATCAGCAAGAAAAACTACATGCCTCAAGAGTATAAAACATTCACTCAAAAAATATTAAACATCAACAAACTACAAATATCAATCTATATCACCCAAAAGCTACAAACATCAACTCATAACATCTGAACCTCATCCAGAAAAAGAAAAACACCAACATAAGAAAAAAGACACTACAAACATCAACTTCTATTACCAAAACCTCAGCCAAAAAATGAAAAATGTCAACAAAAGAATTTTTTAAAAAAATTACAAATATCAATCCATATCACAAAAACAAACTGCAAAACCTCAACTCATATAAGTTAAATCTCACCCGAATAATGAATAACATCAACATAAGAGGGGGAAAAAAACTACGAACATCAACAAAAAAGTTACAGTACCTCAGGAATAAAAAAATTTTAAAAAAGGATTTGGTGGGATTTGAACCCAGGTTACTAACCTCAAAGCATAGAGCAATAACCACTACATCAAAGACTCTTATTGAACATACACTCAATCAAATAATATTAAACCTTAACATATACATTAAGAACATAAATCTTCAAAATAAAGGTCACACAAAAATTCGAACTCAATATCTCAACTTCAAAAGCAAGAGTGCCAACCACTAGACCAAACAAACAACATTAACAAATAGCTCAGTCAAGTAATTATTAAATCTCATCAAGTTTAAAAAAAATGTATAATACAATATTAAACCTCACCTCTCATGATCAAAGCTCAGCCACTGTCATTCGTCCGCCGTCAGCGTCTCGCGCGTGTTTTGCACGCGCGTCCTTCTCCACGTCGCACGTGGATCTCGCCTGGAACGTCAATCGCACAAAGCCTCCGGAACGTGATTGCCTGAGTCTTCTTCTCCAACCGTAGCAACCGTCGTTGGGAACATCGATCGCGCTGCTAGCAACATCGATCGCGCTTCTAGCAACGTCGATCGCATCTTCGAGTTTCAACATCAAATCTGGTGTTTAGGTCGTTGAATCCAGAGGGCGGTAGTTTCTTCGTCATCGAGTATATAAATAGTTGTAGAATCCAGAGTTTAGATATTTGAGTTTCTACACGGTCGAATCCGGAGTTTAGATCGTCGAGTTTTTGTGCCGACGACGGAATTCAGTAGTTTAGGTCGTCGAATGCGAATGTGCCGCTGGCATCGATTTCCATATCTCAACTTAGGTAAATCGCTGGAGTATATATTCGATTTCCATATCTCAATGTCGAGAAGAAGAAGAAGCACCTGGAAAATCGTCGACGAAAACCCGACGGACAGAGAGCTCTGCGGAGTCTTTAAAAATATGATGAAAAAAATGGCTGAAATCTGGTATAAACCGGCGGTAATTGTCGGCCGGAGGCGGTTTCCGATCAGAGGTGGAGGGGAAAGAAAAATGAAAAATCTTATATTTTGTGATATATAGTATTTTGATAATTGCACAGCATGACCCTAAATTTATCAACATTTTTTTAAAAAAAAACTCATCCCAAATGAAACTTTTTATAATTGCACAATAAATCTTGGGCTAAAGTTTAGGCTGCCTAAAACAAGACTTTGTGAAGAAAGATAGTCTAAATTCATAATGATATTTAGTATAAGAGCATGTGCAATAGTGGTCTCTTGATTTTAAGAAATCGCTCTAGAGATCGAAAATAGCCACAATGGTGGTCTCTAGAGCGGTCTCTTATTAAAAGACCACACATTGGTCTCTTGATAAGACCATGTACAATGGTGAGACGGAAATAATCTGGGTCAATTCATTAAATAATCAATCTATTCCTTCCACATCAGCATTGAGCCCGCAATTAAATCCCCCCATTTCCCCCTTACAGTGGTTGAGACATTTTTAATCCCACTCCATAGATCCATTTGATTCTCTCTATCATACTCATTAATTTCACAATTAATATTTAATTTATATAAATTTACATAAAAAATAAATTAAAATGTAAAATTTAATAATACACCTATTATTTTTTTAATTGAATTTTGTTTTTTCAAATTTCATTTTCAAAATTAATTTCAATTTTAAAATTTTATTTTATGAACCATACATATTTTTTAAAGAATGTAATTTTGATGACCAATTTTTAAATAAAACAAAATAAAATTCAGGTTTTAAAAAAATTTTAAAAATGGGGGACCCCCTTCTGCCACGTGGCCCAACCATTGGCTGGGGGGAGAATTGCAGACGGATGACTATGTCAGGGCACATAGCCCTTATGGCAGCATTGAGCTTAGCTCAAATTTTCTGCCGGCTTTGATTCTCCCTTCAAATGAAGCCCGGTTTGAGCCCCCACTGTAGAGTTTTTTCATTTCAATTCCGTCCCAATTTTTAATCAAGGCCAAAATTGAGCCCCATTGCACATGCTCTAAGAGACCACCTAAGAAACCACTTGTGGCCCACCTTTTGTCCTCTGTTAGTAATAATTGGTTAGACTGATCAATATTTTAGTTTTCTATTTGTAATAATTGGTCAGATTAGATCAATATTTCAATTTTCAAATTATAATAATTGGCCGGTTTAGATTAATATTTTATTATTTAAGTATTTTATGTAATTTTTCTAGTCGTTATAATTCGTTTACTAATGTAATATTGTTTTTATAATTTAAAAAATGGATTTATCTTATTATTTATTTATATTTAAAAATTAAAAATAATTTCTTTAAAAAACAAAATTAATTTTATTTTTTAAAAACAAAGAACGATATATACAAGAAAATCAAAAGAATTATTTAGTAATTTTTGAAGAAAATAAAATTCAATTTTAAATATTATAAAGTATTATTAAATTTCGCATTCAAATTTTTTTGGGGGGACAAATTTATTTATATTAAATTTTAATGATAAAATTAATGAGTAGGATAGAGAAAATCAAGTGGGATCTATGAATAGTAAATAGTTGTCTCTTACCACTATGGATGAAAAAAATGGTTGTTTTTTAACCGGTCTCTTAGGGTGAGTTGGAAGAGAGATTAAGACCATGAGCAGTGGTAGAAACCGCTAGTGGTTTCTTACCAATTAAATATATTATTTTTCTCAATCTCTCTCTTCCACCTCACCCACGTGGAAGAGATTAAAAATGTTTGATTTTTTATAAAAAAATATCCGTTGGGACACGTGTCGCTCTGTGAGTGGGACACGTGTCCCATTACATGCAGAAATAATAATCTGCCCGTTGCTGGGGGGACACATGTCCCTCCCTGGCTTGCCCACGTGTCCTCCCGATTTCAAATTCTAGGCCGGTAATTTTTTCACCATTGCGGACACGTGGCCTAGTAAATGGACGACACGTGTCCGCCTAATTTTTTTTAAAAAAATATTTCCGCCAAGTGGGGACACGTGGCCCCGTGAGGGACTGACACGTGTCCCTGGAGAGGCAGAAAAATTGGGCCGCACATGGACGCCCCCAGGGACTGACTATGTCATTTCCTCACACAACAGAAGTGGCCTTTTGACCGGCCTCTTACCAAGAGGCTTTTGAGTGGTCTTTTGTTAAGAGACCACTCGAGAGTCCTCACTGTGGAAATTTTTGGTCTCTAGAGTGGTTTTTTAAAATTAAGAAATCACCACTACACATACCCTAAGAGAAATAATATATTTAATTGGAAAGAGACCACTAACTGTCTCACATGACCCGAGGGAGTATACTTTTATTCTCTCCCAATCCACCGGTGGCCCATCCCCTATACCGCCCTAAGGCTGTGTTTATCGGTGACCGCAAGTCTGCGGTCACCAGTTTTGATTTTAAAACAAAAGGGAAATGTGAATAGTGTGGCCCAACCTCAAAGAATTTGAGGGTCAAGAGTGATCTGGAATTGGGAAGGATGGAGCCAAGGTCATGGCTAAGTGTCATCAGTCCATTAGTTTAAAATATATCCAATCAAATTCAATCTAATCTTTTTATCTCCTTATCTACATATTTGATTTTATATTTCATTTTAAAAATATTTTTGTGATAAAATTAATTAAAATAAACTAAAATTTTCATTCCCTATAAATAAAGACCAATATTGTCATAGTTCAAATTCAAATTTTATTGTCCTGCAATATAATTTGATGTATATTAAAATTTGGCATTGAAGTGATGCAAGTGAATTTTTTTCATGATTTAGTTTATTATATTCCTAATTATTAAAAATTTATTTGCAAATTTGAAATATTATTATTTAAAGTCCGTCATTGAAAGACGGTTTTTCCATAGGTCATGGAAAAACCAATGTTTGAACTGCAAATTAGAATAAATAAAGATAAAATTTGTGAGTTGCATTAATCGGGTCATAAACTTTAAACCACTACACGCTGCATAATAAAATTTTAATAGTGCAACTAAACCCTTTTATTTTTTGATTATTTTAACTAGACTTCATCTTTCCACAAATTTATGAAAAAATGGCATTTCCCAAAACTTTGTCTTTTATTTAAATAATACAACATTTAATTAATAATTTAAAATATACTGTTTATATTTGGTATTAGAATAATATATAAAGAGTTAAATTTTTTGGTTGAATTGGGTCATTGATAAACCTTTCAAAAGAAATAAATTGGTTGGATGAAAGATTGTGTAGATGGATGAGAGAGATATAATATTTAATTAGAATTTTTGATTGGATTGAGTCATGGATAAATATGATCTGAGAAATCAAGAGACTCCTCCTACTCACCGAAAACAAGTAGTTCGTGTCTTCCAACTTATCATCGTATTGAGTGGAGGACGATCACCGGAGAAAGCATAAAACCGAGCAAGGTGTTCATAAGTCAAAGGAGGTAGCCGAACGCACGACCGAATTCGCAACTAGAATTTGATATTTTTTGGAAAAGTAGATATCAATGATCAGATTTATACTAAAACTCACACTAACAGTGATTATATATATATGTATATATAATGTGTGTATATATATGTGTATATATAGATATGTGTGTGTATATATATTTATGTATATAATATTTTGACAAATCTATTCATCTGTCTCACATAAGTGGATGAGAGTGCATGTGACCTACTATACAACAAAATGGAGTGAGTCTGCCACTGTCCACATTTTTTTTACATTATTCTCTATCAAAGTTTGACCGCACATTTGAATAGATATATAAGCAACAATGTTATCATATGTGATATTGTTGAATTTATCGTAATAAGTAGTTTATATAAATAAACTTTTATTTGGTGTTATTATGCATAGATGATCATATTAACGATCATACACGTTTCTTGAATAGCGTGATAATGATTGTTGTATAATTTAAATTGAGACGAAGGGTATAATAGAAACATTTGGTTGAGACGCATAAAAAGGGAAAAGGAATGAAATAGGTGGATAAAATAAGGTGCTGTGGGTGGGATTATGGTCATCCCCGAAATTCAGCTGGTGATGGATCCTGAAATATGGAGATTGCAGGCATCAGCTGTCCATCATCATCTGTGGGGGTTGGGGGACTTGGGGAGTTGGGGTTCAGGGAGAACTGACGCAAGTTTAATCAATTTATTGCATGTTTGAATGAATACTGACCTACGTAAAGTGTTCTTTTTTGGCACCAACAATTTTCCTAGGACGACCGGTAATTTTTTTAATTTAGATGAATGAAATAAGTAAAATAAAATTGAATTTAGATGGTATTAAAATGTAAGCAATGTCTTGAGAAATACTATATTCTTTTTACATGCATATGGAAAAATGAAATTGAATTATAATCATAGAAAGATAAAAAGTTTTAGTTGCAATATTAAAATTTTATTATGCAACATGTAGCAGTTATAAGTTTATAATCCAATTAATACAACCCAAACATTTTATCTTAATTTTTTCTAATTTGCAGTTTAAACATTGGTCTTTCCATAACTTATGGAAAGACAGTATTTCAAGAGACGGACTCTAAAATATAAATTGAGTGAATGAAATTTAAACAAATCTTGATAAAACTATTGGATGTACCCATGTAAAAGAAATAAGTAAAAGAAAATGTATCATGTAGTGAGAAATACAAGGAGTCTCTTCTTCTTAAATCTCGCCACCACCCTTTCTACTAAAAATGAAAATAATACCGATTGATTAAAATATATTTTTTACTGTGTTTTGATATAGTCGTGCTTATAAGAAAAATCGACTTATTTTTAATTTATCAACATCTTTTGATCTCAAAATTCAACTTTTATAAGTTTTTACACGAGTAATGTCATCAGTAGTATTCCCCCCGATCTAAGTTTATTCGCACATTTTCTTATTTGAGACGTCCCAACTGAATTTGCACTCTACTTTATTTTATTATTTAGCAATTTTTATCCATTTTAATGAGAAAATGTCCAGAATGGTACCCGTATTTAAGTGAAATTCATAGTTTGGTACCTTATTTTAAAAATTGTTATGAAAAGGTACCAACTTTTTCATTAATGTCCCAAAATGGCACTTTTTAGTTAAATATGGGTATCATTGTGGCACAATTTTTATCTAGATTGGTACCCAGTTTTTGCTTGAAGGTACCATTTTGAGACATAAATGAAGTGGGTACATTTAAATGACAAATTCAAAATTTGGGTACCAAACTGTGAATTTCGCTTAAAAGTAAGTACATTTTGGACAATCTCCCATTTTTAAATTGGATTGACCCCTCTTTATTTGAAATTTTAGCCCAAACTATCCCACAAATCCCAAAAGTAATAGCCCAACCCACTTTCACATCACCCTAACTCATTAAATAATCCAAAACAAAAAAAACTCCTTCTTTCTCGCAATGCAAATAGAGTTGGGACGGAGGGAGTATCAACGAGTAGCATATAGTGATAGTTTTTGAAATTGAATAAGAATAATTTAATAAATTAAATGACTATATATGAAAAATGAGACGGTCTCAGCCTCTCAGGTTAGATCGACTAACGGTTAAATCAATTATAAAAAAATACAGTTTCAATAAATTTAGCGTCAAATTATAATTATTAGTATTTATGATACATTTTAAAAGTTTTTCAAAATTATATGAATCTAAAAAACTCATTGAAATAAATAAAAATAAACATTAAATGACTAAATTAGCTACATCAATCATAAAATGAACTCATCTAATGATTAATGTAAAGTCTCGGGAAAGATCATCTTTCCACGAACATATAAAAAGACAGAGTTGAATTAGTTTTATGTTGCAATGTTAAAAATTTACAACGTACAATAGTTATAGGTTTATGATCCGATTATTGCAACATAAAAATTTTATCTTGATTTTTTTAAAATTTGCATTTTAAACCTTTAATTTTTTCATAACTTATTGAAAATCGTTTTTCTAGAGACAGACTCAATGGTTAATCAGTCGTTAGACGGATTTTTTTTTGAGATGACTAAAAATAAAAGTAGAAAGTTATTTTTAGAACCGAGAAAATATATAAAAATAAATAAAAGGCTGGAAATTGGAAGGGGAGGATACGTGTGCGAGTCCCAATAATTGTGTCTCTGGCATTCTCACCCTCTCGAGCCCTGTGCTACTCTTTCTTTTTACCGGTTGACTCTTCTCACTCTACTACTGTTTAACACCATAGTAAAAACAAGTTTCCTCAGACAATAAATATTCATCTCTTCTTCTGAAATTGGAATTGATTTTAAACTTCCCAAATTGTTTACTTTTATGTTTCACCACAGCGCCAAACATGGTATGCTACGCCGCCCTATTCAAATTAATATCTTCAAATTTATTCAATACTGCTATATTTTTATTGAGTGCTTCTCTTGAAAGACAATTTTTTTCATAAGTCATGAAAAGATCAAGGTTTAAAGCGTAAATTAGAAAAAATAAAGATAAATTTTTGGGTTGCATGAACCGGGTTATAAAATTTATAACTACTACACGTTGCATACTAAAACTTTAATATTGCAACAAAGACCTTTTACCTTTTATT
>JAULKM010096256.1:0-26998 GCA_032355605.1 Rubia tinctorum
AATTAATTATCTCCGTAATTAATCCTCAAACTATATTATGGAAAATGCACATTGACTGAAGGACACTATTCCAACAGTTTGTAGAAGGTCATTTCCAAGAATGGTAGTAGACAGAAGACCACAAGTTAAAACGTGGTTGTAGATGGAACCAAGCCGGTGGAGAAAGGATTCAAAGATTGACAAAGGAGGAACTGGCATAGCTGTGTAATACTACACGAGTTGTGCAAGCCAACATGGGTGGTGCCAAGATGTTTTGGCACGGGCCTCAAGGATCAGCACAACATGTGCCAGCCGATGTTCTCGTGCGGCTATGTATGGGTATGGCCCGTGCCGAATTACATAGCCTGTGTAAAATTAAGTTTAATATGCGAAGACCAACCACTAAAATTTTTCTCACCCGCGCCATTAGTTTCCAAGAAATTGACTCCCCAGCCGGTGACCCGTAATGTTTTAAATGGCCCGTGCTATTTAGAAGTGGAAATTAAGCTACCAGCCAACGACCCGTGATGAACTACATAGCCTGTGCCATTCAACTCATCAGAAAGCATCCCCTAGCAGGCAGCCTGTGGTGAATTACATGGGCCGAGCCTAGCTGAGAAGCATGGTCTGTGTACTATAGTACGACCTGTGCCAGACGGCTGCTAGGGTTTAAGTGCCCTTTTGGGCCTCTTTCAAGGCCCAAATTCCTACTACTCTATATAGGAGCATGATTTTAAATTTGGATAGTTTAGTTTTCATTCTCTTAATTTTCCTAAGAGTGGGTAGAGAGAGAAAAATACTACCCTTTTCTCTTAGTTTTATTTTCTATTTGTTTTGCCCAAGGGCATTGAATCTAATGAAATATTTTGGTTCAATGCTTAGGGAGTAGTGATTTAGCTTGGGATTTACATTTCTATTCATGACTTGGTAGTTATTTTCTGAGATTCTTAGATCTTCCTATTCTTTAATGCTTATGATTATTGTGTTGACTTGTGCTTTACATTCTTGTTAATTGCATGATAGATACACTATGTTGGCCTACTTCTTAGTCTACTTTCATGTTGTTGCATTTATTGGTATCCCCTTGCAAAGTGCCGCTAGAGTAATAGGGGGAGCTAGGGTCCGTTGACCGTGTGAGTTTATGCATGTGGGTCGTGAGCTACCATTCCAATGACCGGATGCTAGTGAGCTGACTGGAGCCCGATTGGTTACAGATAAAGATAGTTTAGTAACAACTAGGGTTGGCGTAGTTTGACTCTTGTCGTTGCAACCCTAGAGTCAACATAAGGTGCCAATCCTTTTGCTTTCGTAAGCCTAGGAAGAAGCATTTATAGTGGAGTTTCCAGGATGTAATTCTCTAAGAGGAATGAAAAGAACTACACACTAGCAGGGTCGTTGTTGCACTTCCCTGATTACGAAGGTGGTATCGGTGGAAGAAAACAAGAGCACCCTTATGTGACAGATTGGGGGAAGTGTTGACCACCGATCATGACATAAGCATTAGCTAGGATAGGTTTATATGTCTTATACTTGATTGAATCTAGGATCAAAATATACTACCTGTCATGTAACACAAATATCCCAAAGTGCTAGTTTTATATAGTTTATCCTCTTGTCTTTGTATTAATGTAGTTTTTATATTAAACAACCCCCTCAAACCTTATTTTGTGACATTAGCTATTCCCGACACGTGATTGGATTGATGACCCAATTGCAACTTTGTCTAGTTAACCTTTAAAGTCCTAGCATCTCTATGGATGACCTTGGACTTGTTACTATCAAACGTTTTGGTAACTTAGCAGTCAAAACGGAAGAAATAATACAAATCTTTATTTTGTGAAACACTCTGTGGATTAATCCTATCTCCCATAAGGTTGGCCATTTTAACGACCCCGCAGAGTGCAGATTATAAAGAATTACATTGAGGGCACTCCACTATGAATCCTTCTCCCTAGGACTACAGAGAAAAGGGGATTGGCACTCCACGAAGTTCAAATTACGGAAACCATATTTGCCACTAACTATCATGCCCTCATCTATCGAGTTACCATTGTCCAGTTAATACTAGCATATGGTCATCAGGGCGGTGCTCATGACCCACATACATACACCCACACGGACGCAAACTCTCACTCCTCATATTACCCTAGCGACACTCATAAGGGGATAACCATAGTTGTGCCATACATGAAAAATAGACTAAGGTGTATGCTGACATAGGATATCAATCATGCATTTAACAAGAATGTAAGGAAAAAGTTAAAAATAATATTCATGAGCATTAAAAGATATGAGGATCTTAGAATCTCACAATATAGGTACCAAATCATGAATACAAATTTAAATCCCCAAGCTAATGAAATACTCCCTAGGCATTGAACCCAATTTATCCATTAGATTCAATGTCCTCGGGCAACACTAGGAAGATTAAACTAAGAGAGAAGGGTTATTCCCTTACTCTACTCTCTCTACCTATTCTTAAGAAAACTGGGAGAATGAAAATAAACTAACTATCCAAACTTAAGCCCTAGTAGACATAGGTCCCTTCATATAGTAGATATGAATTGGCCTTTAAAGAAGCCATAAAAGGGAAAGAAAACCCTCACTGGCCGCTAGCATGGCCGTACAATAGTACACAACCCATGCAATAGTGCACAAGCTGCCGATTAGCTGTGTGTCTCTGGTCTTCTGAGCATGAGGCCCGTGCGTATCCTCACGAGCCACTGGCTGGTTTTTTTTGTTTTCCGAGTGAACAACCCATGCGTATCCTTACAGGCCATCGGAGGAGCGATTATTTCCACCTTCTAGGTAGCACGACCCATGCAATACCTTGCGGGTCGTTGGCTGGGGAGTCAATTTTTTCACAACTGATGGCGCGGTCGTGCAAAAGACCATGAACGTGGGCTGGTCTTAGGATATTCATCTACAAGGGGCACAAGAATTGCAATATGTCACGTCTTATGCTGCGTATTTAGCCGCACGAGAGGTTTGCACTGCACGAGTCGTGTAGTTACCTGCGACACATGCCTTTACTTGGCACCATCCAATTGGTTTGCACGGCCCATGAAATACAACATGGTTGTGCCAGTCTTCATCCTTGTTCAATCTTCAACTCCTTTCTCTTTTTTTGGCATGATTACATCTATTACCACGTTTTGACTCATGGCCTTCTGTCTACTACCATCCTTGCGAATGACCTTCTACAATATAGGCTGAAGTGCTTACGAGCAATCTACAAATAAGCTCACAAAACAGAATCTAGATACTCGTAAGGGCATAACATCCATTAGGACTAATAAGTATACAAAACTAAGGCTTTAAACAAGAAAACCAACAACGCCTATCTAAACCCCATGTAATGTAAACCCAACTAAACCTAGCAATGAACCATCCAAAACATACTAACAAATGTGCTAAATGCAATTGTTAACACGTACTTTTAAGTGCAGATCAATCCCCCACACTTCAACCTTTACTTGTCCTCGAGTAAACAAAAACGAGCAAAGATCTAAGCGGATACTAGCATGAAAAGAGTTCCCCAACATATTAAACTCTATTTCTCCACTCCAGTACAAAGCTCGCAAGAATGTGCAAGGGTCGCACCGCTCAGACAACCATAGTTATTATGGTTACTTATAATCTGTTTGCTAGTATTTTCTTTTGGGACATGTAGTGTATAGTTCCTTGTTTATGGTACATACCCGTACCATGAACTTAAGAACATTGCACTATCTACTAAAAATACAGGTGGTCGGAGAAGGAGAAGGAGGAGAACTATATAGGAGAGAATCCACAAGGGACAACCATTTTTTAAGAAAGAGAATTTGAGATGGCAGAAGACAATCAGGCGCTTAGGGAGTTGATGGCTCCAAATTTGGAGAATCAACCCCTTTGCATAGCTTTACCACCTTTGCCACCTAATGTCACTTGTGAGATGAAGAGAACCATGATCCATACTTGCCCACTTTCCATAGGATGGCCGAAGAGGATCAGAATAAACACTTGTTGGAGTTTTATTTGGTTTGCACCAATATGAAACTACCGGGGGGGATGTCGAGGGAGGACTAGAATCTGAGGTCATATCATTTTTCCCTGTGAGACGCGACTAAGGATTGGCTTTACTACCTTCCACCGAGCTACATCACTTGCTAGACGGACATGAAGCACAGATTTCTTGAGAAATACTTCTCATCTTCAAAGTCTACGGGTTTGAAGAAGTAACTATCAAATATTTTTCAACTGGTGAACGAGTCCTTGTATGAGTACTGGGAGAGGTTCAAGCGGCTATTGGCTAGTTTTCCCTATCATCCATTCAAGGAAGGACACCTTTTATATTACTTCTTTGAAGGCTTATGCGATGAAGACATGCATATGGTGAATGTGGAATGTAGTGGTTCTATAGAGAACAAAATCCCCAAAGATACAATGTCACTGTTTGAGAATATGGCTAATGGTACAAGGAAGTTTGTGACCCGATTCCGTGTGAAGGTTTTAGAGGAGCACGCTCATTCTCTCAAGCTTGAAGACCAATTCCAAGCGCTTGCTACCATGATGAAAGAGTTTTTAAAAGGAAGGAGTCATCAAGTGAAAGTGTGCAGAATTTGCAACTTAGATCACCCGACTGACACATGCCCACAAGTGGTGGATAATTTCGAGGAGGTGAAGGCCTTAGATTTCAATGGTGGGAATATGAGATTTCTTAGATGACAAAAACAAGGGTTCCAAGGGAACCAGGATGGAGATCGACAAGACCTTTATGCAAACTTGTTCAATCCCTTATATGGTGATCACCCAAACTTTCGCTGGTGTGATGACAGCCAATGGTACAATCGAGGTGGACCATCTCAACCCTACCCTAGGGTAGAAAGGGCCTTCTAACACCAATGCTCCATTGTATAAGTTGGATCGGGAGAAGATTCTTGAGGCAATTGTACAATAAGAAAAGAAGACTGATGTGTTCGCGGAGCGAATGATAAGGGAGATTGAGAAACTTGTCACAAGAGATTTTTAAAGTATCTAGAACCTTAAAGTGCAAGTTGGTTAACTTGCCACTTCGGTGAGGCTAGAGAGTCCGGGAAGCTATCATACCAGCCCGAGGTGAATCCATGCAATGTGAGTGCCTTGAAATTGAGAAGCGGGAAGGAGGTACGCGAAGCCAAGAAGGAGGTCGTACAAAAGGACAACAAATTTGTGGAAAGCAACAAGACTAGTCTCGAAGAGAAGAAGATAATAGTTGAGGAGGAGCTCTCAAAGATGCTCCCCACCACCAAGGCAAGGGTCAACCCTTCACCGTCGTTCCCTAGTGCTCTACGGGGAAGGCCAAAGGTGACAACCAACGAAGCTCAAATTTGTTAAGTCTTCGAGAAGGTTGAGATTAGCATTCCAATTATTGATGTCATCAAACAAATTATTTCATATGCTAAATTCCTGGAAAATACTTGCACTAAAAGAAAGAACAAACCCACTAGAAAAATAGGTCAATTGAAAACAGGGGGAGTAGCAACTTTAGCTCACAAGAACATACCTAAAAAGTGTGATGACCTCGGAATGTTTTAAATCCCCATTTATCTATGCGGTAAATTTGTGGAAAATGCTATGATTGAATTAGGTGACTCTATCAATGTTATCCCATTTAGCCTATATGAGAATCTTGACATTGGGATGTTATGGTTAGGGTGGGTGAGCTAGTGTTTTCGGTGGATTTCTATGTTCTTGATGTAGTGCAAGATGAAGGTGTTCCCCCAACTTTATTAGGGAAATCATTCTTAAAAACATCAAGGACCAAAATAGATGTCTATTTGGGAATACTAACCCTAGATGATGACGTTGACAAGGTTGGTTTTGAAATTTACAATTCTAAGCATAAACCACCTATTTCTTCCCTTGCATGGAATGGCATAACTTTATGTGATGAAGTTGTTCAATATGATGATTCTTGCATGGTTGATGATGATGAGTGCCTTGGTGAGAGTGATGAGAGAAACCATACCATGAGTTTTTATTGTGATAATAATGTTGATGACACCTATGTTATGCATGAGTTTAGTGATGATATTTATATTATGGATTGATTTTCTATACTCACTAATTTGTAGCGGTTGATGGAGAGTGGCAAGGATTTAAAATCTCCTAGGCCACCTCCTAAACCCGAGGAAATGGCTAAAGAGTATACATTAGCTGAGGATGGACATACACTCGCTATAGTGGACAAATAGCATGAAGGTAAGAGTGACACTTTGTGTAGGCCTTTCCATAAAGATGTCATCATGGTGAAGTCGTGGATGGCACAGGTTTGTTTTAATTAGAATGCTCGAAGAATAAGTCGTGAGGACGACAATAAATATACAATGTTTGTCCTTGATTTGTTTTGATGTTTTTGGTAATTTATTCTTTCATGTTTGTGTGACAAAGGATTTTGTGTGGAATTTTGATTGATTGTTGAGTCTAATATCAAGTCTCATGTTTGTGGTTAGAAGGAAATAGGATTTATATGAAAAGGTGTTAGAAAAATGAAGGAGTTGGGGAGCACGGGTCGTGTAATGTACACGAACCCTGTCAAATGAATTGGCACGAGGCCGTCATATGGCACGGCTGTGCCATGCCTCATGCCAGTCAGGATTATTTTTTGCAAACGGGTAGAATATCAAAATTTTGACAAAATTCAAATTTTGCCTAAACAAATACTTCTACATCATCAATTCCGTAGATTTCTTCTCCTCTAAGTTGGTTAGTATCAGTGGTACTACACCAAGCATTAACCCCTTTTTTGATCATGAATTCATTTCTAATCCAAAAGTTTCTATTTTTTCCAAAATCATTACTGCCTCTTTTTTACCTTTCTCTCCTAAACAACCCACTTTTAGAAAATATTTGATTCTCTAAATCTAAATTTAGAGTACCTTCTCCCATCTATAAAGGTCATTTAATCTACTCCAAGTACTTCAAAAACATCCACCCTTACTTCAAAATTTAAGGAATTCAAAAATTGGTCATTTTCTCTCAAAGGAGAGCACTCTTTGCTTCTTCTTGTATGATTTTCATATCTAAGCCTCCAATTTTGGTTAACTCTTTGAACTCTATGTTTCCTTGCTTTTTTATAGCATGATTATGTTATATGTGGGAAGGTTTAAAATTTTAAATGCTTGATGTTTCATGGTAGAATGTGGGTTATATGCATGTGTTTGTGTTAAAGTAAGTGTGGGGGAAGTTTATAATCCTTGTGTTGAGATGACATGATTTTTCATATGTTGGGTGTTTAGGAAGAATAATTCTTGTTGAATGATTCTTGTTAAATGATCTTTGATGCATATGCTTGTGTATTCTTGCCATTACCATTTTTCTCTTGTTTTGGTAAAATGGGTCCTAAAAGGAGTAGGCCGGAGAAAGAAACAACCTCCCCAGGTGATAAAGGGAAGAGTTCGCTAAAGTTGGGAGACAAGATCCGAAAACTACCGCACCTCATAACCCTGCCATGTTTGTTGATGAGTTCATGGGATTGGCCAACATTAACGGGAATGCGGCCAAGAAATGGAAGTATCTCAAAAGGTCAAAGAGGACCATCTTGGAGATGAAGTCCGCGTGCAAGGAAATATTGATAGCAATAGGCCTACTCGAGCCCTTCACCTCCTTAATAGGTCGGATATGCCTAGAGGGCTTCCTAGAGATGTATTCCAAGACGTACATTAGGTGGACTTTAGAATTTTTGGCAACCGTGGAGCAAACATTGGATAGTAACAGGAGGAGGACTATCACATTTCACTTGGATGACAAGGAGTACTCAATGATCCATAGAGAATTTACTCGAGCGTTTGGGTGGAAGTATGGGAACGAATTTCCAAAGACTCACCAAAAAGGGCTTCCGTTCTCGTTAAGAAGCTAAACTTGGTGGGCGTGGATAAGAACCATTTGGGCAAGATTACCGCAATATTCCACCTGGCTTTGTGACATATGCACCGGCTCCTATCCATGAGAGTTCTTTGCCACAAAAAGATTTCTCAATGTCCCAATCGAGATGTGCAAATCCTTTGGGCGATGACTATGGAGGGGAATTTCTACCCCAACTTGATTGATATTTTCATGGAAGAGTGCATAGCCACGTGGAAGAAGAAAGCAGGCAAGATAACTATGGAAGGCTTGGTCGAGCTTTTGGTGCAATATTTAGGACACTTGGCACCCCCTCGCTTTACTTTGGCAAACTTAGGCTGTTTGGGGGTGAGGTAAACCATGGATTAGTTAGCAAGGACCTCAATGGTTTCTACCAACACCTTAGAAGATCGCTTTATTTGGTTATACGGCAGTGCCATAGTTTGAAACTTTATGGTACTTCCGCAAACCGAGTGCACGACAATCAACCACGACATCACTTTTAAAGACCTGTTCCTAGCTCCCGATCCGAAGGTTGAGAAGGCCTTATACAACACCCTTTGAGGACCTCTTCCTAGATCCCAATTCGAGGTTTGAGAAGGCCTTCTACAACACCCTATTGACCTCAGGCGTAGACATTGAAGAGGAAGATGGTAAGATCCCACCTAGTGTGCAACCTACCCGGACCAACCTACCGACAATTTTTTTTGACCAATTCCACACATTTGGGGAAGAACTCACGAGTTCAACTCAAATAGTGCAAGAGGTTGGTCACGAGTTAGGAGGGATAATTTTCAAATGGAGGAATTCGGGGCTAGGCTTGACACTATGGATGACACCATGAGAGCTTCGGGAGTTAGGTTAGATTCTATTGAGCGGGAAGTGAAGGAAAAGTTTTTCATTGTTGATGGGAGAGCCGACGTGCAAGAGGAATCCATAGAGAAATTGATTGAGTGGATGCTTGCTTCAAAGCTTGAAGGCTTTCATGACCTAGTTCCCACTGAGAGGTAAGAATTGAGGCAAGAGAAGAGAAGAGAAGAAGGCGTGAGGCAAGACGATTGAGACCGGGCCCTTCGGAGTCCCAAGAGTAAGTGCTTACTATCACCACTGCTCTAATTTTGATTTGCTCTTGGTATAATGCATTGGGCACACATGTTTTAAGTGTGGGGGAAGGGGTAGTTAGGCACTTAGAAGTTCCAACAAAATTCCTTTGTGTTTTGTATGCATTGGGCAAATTGTGCTACAATTTTTTTAATGAAAAAAATGTATACCTAGCTAAGTCGAAAACTCAAAAGGGTGACTTAGGAAACAATGGGAAAGTCCCATATAGGTTAAAAAACCTATGTGAAAGTGAGAGGCCATGGTGTGGAAAAAGGTGATAAGTGAGCTCAAAAAGAAAAAAAATTGTGGGATGCTAGGATGAAAACCCAAAAGGGCTCATAGGCTAAATGAGAGAAATAAAAAAAATCCTATGATTCTATTTGATTTTCTTTTGGAAATTATTTTGGTAGAGTAACTAAGTTTCACACACTCATTTTTGTGAACTTCACCTTTTGGTTGGTATGTTGGTTTATATGTTATCTTAGCTTCTTTGGGGAGTGAGAGTTGTGAGATTTTTACTTATTTGAGGGAACTAGGGTAGTGTAGGAATAAATATTGAAGTTTTGGGGAATCTTTGCATGTTTTGTTCTGCTTAGATCTTTGCTCGTTCTTGTTCACTCGAGGACGAGTAAATATTTAAATGTGGGGGAAATGATGTGCACATAGATGCATGTATTTTCTAATGCATTTAGCACACTTATTAGTAACTTTTTTATGTTTGATTGCTAGGCATAGTCGGGTATACATCACAAGGGGTTCAGATAGCCTTTGTTGATTTTCTTATCTAAATCCTTCATTTTGAAGATTTATCTAGACCTAGTGGATGTTATGTCCTTACGAGCATTTAGATCCTATTTTGTGAGCTACATAGCACTTCAGAATAGACAACCATTCATAAGAATGGTAGTAGATATTTGAAAGTCATTCACAAGGATGGTAGTGGATCGAAGGACACACACTTAAATGTGATAGTAGATGGAAATACACCAAAGAGAAGGAGTTGAAGCCCAGAAGACAAGCACGGTCGTGCCCTTCTGCACGGCCCATACTAGATAAAGGTGGAAATGCAGATAAGTATAGGGAGGGGTCGTGTCATTTTGCACGGCCCATGCACCTCATAGATAAAGACTTGAAGATCCAGCTCGCGCCCCGCGATGTTATACATGGTCGTGCCATCAGAAGACAAAAAACTTGACTCCAATCCACGGCCCACAAGGACATGAATGGGCCACGCCGCTCAGACAGCCATAAGACTCTTCCAGCTGGCGGCCCACAAGGATTCACATGGCTGCGATGCTCAAAAGACCGAGATTTCCTACCCAGTCAATAACTCGTGCGCTTTTGCACGGGCCATGTCGTACATGCCGTGTGCTTTTGCACGTCCCGTACCGGCATGGCAGATTAAGGTTTCTCTAGTTTTAGGCCTCTTTAAGGCCCATTTCCTACCTACAATATAAAGAGCCTACTAAAGATTAGTAGTTAACA
The DNA here is from genome assembly GCA_032355605.1 of Rubia tinctorum. Taxonomy (NCBI): domain Eukaryota; kingdom Viridiplantae; phylum Streptophyta; class Magnoliopsida; order Gentianales; family Rubiaceae; genus Rubia; species Rubia tinctorum. Next base: position 10,429 of record JAULKM010096256.1, read on the forward strand.
TTAGTTTTAATTTTTATTCTCCTAGTTTCTAAGAGTGGGTAGAGAGATAAAAGGAATAATCATTCTCTCTTCTTTTAATCTTTTCTAGTTTTGCCCAAGGGCATTGAATCCAATGGTAAAATTGGGTTCAATACTTAGGGAGTAATTTATTTTCTTGGGTATCTAATTCGTATTCATGGTTTAGTAGAGATTTTTTGAAATTCTAAGTATCCTTATCCTTTTTATGTTTACGAATATCATGCTTGATTTAATCTTTATGTTCTTGTGAAATGCATGTTATATATCCTATAATACATAGTAGTTATATGTTTCATGTATGGTGCTAGGCTTGTTTTTCCCCATAGGAGTGTTGGCTAGGGTATTTAAAGGTTTGTGAGTCCTTGGCCATGTGAGTGTATCATGTAGGTCGTGAGCACCATTCTAAAGAGCTTACCCTACTCAAATGGAAGATTGTACCTCGATAGGTAAGGGTATGATAGTTTGTATCAACTAGGGTTGTAGTGTAGCGATCATCATCGTTTCAATATTTGAGTCATCATGAAACACCAATACCTTTGCCTCTATAGGGCTAGGGAGAAGCATTCATAGTGGAGGCCTTCTGTATGGATAAGGAGGAGCACGGATGGTTGGACCACATGACGCACTTTCCTTAATTACTGAGAGGTTGTTGATAGAATAGACATGGGCACCTTTGTGTGACAGACATTGGGAAGTATTGAATATCAACCACACTATATGAAATAAACAGTGGGATAGGTTTATACGTCTTGTATTTGATAGAATCTAGGTTCAAAGTCTTCTACCGGTCATGTTACGTAAATATCCCTAAGTCTTAGCTTAATATAGTTTAATCTCTTGTTTTGCATTTTCAGTAGTTTATAGATAACACCCCCAAAAAACCATATTTATGACACTAACTATTCCAACCACACAATCGAAGTGACGCCCGATTGTGAGTCTTGCATAGTTAAAATTTGAATCCTAGCATCTCCATGGACGACCATGGACTTGCCACTAGCTACTCTTTGGTAGTTGGTAGTTAGTACAACATTATAAATTTATATCTTTGGTCTCTTGCACTCCGGGAGTTAGTGACTACTCTCCAGTGAAAATGATTGGTCTATTATAATAGACCTCATGGAGTGCGGATAAAAAAGAGTGTTTCGAAAAGATGTATGTTTTGAAAAACAGAACTATGGGCATGAATACACACTTCCTTTGGAACAAAATTTTCTTGACCCGTAGTGAAAGGTTCAATGCATGCATTAGTTCCTCAAGGTACCACAGGACCTCCATTTAACTCATGCACTCAATTAGAAAAGGAGGAACTTGAATTATGTTTAGACTCAGAGAAAGGAATTTCTGAAGAAAAGAGAAGTTGTGTGTTATGTTTTGAACTGCTCCCGAATGGGAATTTTATAGGCACTCAATCCAACCATCAGCGGCAAAAAAATTGGAGAATGTGTAAATGGTTACAGGGGAAAATTAGAACCACTAACCCCGAGGAACGGAACAGTGCACAACAACAGATAGAATTTTACCTAGTCAAAAAGCCACTTGGATTTTACCTAGTCCAAATTCAGAGTTTGAAATTTATTAGTTTTAAAATTACCAGTGTGGGTCTTACTGAGTAAAAATGGAAGGAGAAAATATAGGGATTATTTTAAAGACCAATTTCGATCATTTGAGAGATCTCATAAAACTAGATTCTAAAACTAACCAGGACCAAAAAGATTAACACGAGGGACCAGATCCGACCCGCTCTGCTCACCTTGTCACGACCGGACGGGAGGTGTGGTCGGCCGATGGCAGATGTGCACGCGAGGAGTCATCTTCTTCTTTCTCAAACAAAGTTGTAGTGAAGCATTTCCCTATATAAACCAAAAACACACCCTTTAAACTTTCCTTGTGGGACAAAGAGTAAAACACAATTATTTATTTATTTTCCTTAAAATTTATTTTGGGCTGAAAGGCCCATTTGCATTACTAACATAAATGAACCCGGAAGATCTTCGCTGTACCTCTCAAATATAAAATTTATAGACCTAAATTCTTCCTAAATATAACTATGTGGATAGTGGCAAATTGGGATCATCCACGAAGAAGAGGAAGTTTCCTAAAGGTTCATGTATGTAAGAGTGGATAGTAGCGTATATATATGTGTGTGTGTGTGTGTGCATACATATATATAATCAATTAAAGAGGCGGTTTTGGTTTGAAAATTAAACAAACATAATCCAAAGTAAAATAGATGAAAAACAAGCACAAACTAGGGTTTTGAAAGAGGGAAAGTCGGGAAGAAGAAGATAGGGAATAAGAGAGTAGAAATGCTATTTATAGTACAAGAAAAGCCACTTGCAACAGACTGTCGTGACCTGCAAATGATATTGCGTGACTCGCGACAGGCACAAATGGCTGCATCTTCAAATCTTTATTTCTCTTATCTAAGTCTTCAATCTTCAACTCTTAGTTTCTTTTATCTTCAATATTCAACTCTTCAAACCCCAAAAGATGATCTTCAGCTCTCTGAATCTTCATATGTTGGCCTATTCACACCAAATTCCCTAGAAAGGTAATAAGAGTGCAAAAATCTCTCTTAACTTTCCTAAGAGAATTTCAAGGCAAAACAAAAAGTCTATAGCATAAAAGTATACAAAAGTGAGTCCAAAATATCCTAAAATTACTACATAAATGAACATACAAACCTCCCCACACTTGAAGCTTACTCGTCCTCGAGTAAGAAGAGATTCAAGAACACAAGAAGATTTACATATTCACTTCCTAATACTAATATTCCCCCATGCAATACCTCACAAAAACTCTCATTAACATAAATCCCAAAATCAAAGATCAAATGAATTTTTTTCACATCACAACCCCAATTCTTAATTCTACCCAAACCTTTTACCTAACAATTCACTAATACCCTTAAACCATATCCATATCCCGAATTGATAATCCCAAAGTCCAATGGCACAAAATGAAGTCAAAACCATATCAAAAGTTCAAGCCCGTACTTCACTTCATACCAATGTATCAAGCTAAAATAAAGTATACAAAGAATCAGGATTTCATATCCCTACTTCGTTTTCTTGCTAAGTCACCCAATCCCAAAAAGTCCTATGATGCTAGACTACCTGATTCATCCATATGTTCAGTGCAACCTTATGACTCCAACGCTGGCAAATGAGTAGATTCATAAAAAAAATCTTTTCCTTTTCTTTTCTCTATTTCTCTCATTTTCCGTAGCAGCCCTTTCGAGTTTTCATCCTATCCACACATCATATTTCTTTTGGCTCACATATCACCCTTATTTAACCTCTCATTTTTACCTAGGCCGCCTTTTTGAGATTTTGATCTATCTGGATCCCCAATGTTGCCTAAATTGCCCTCTCGAGTTTTCAACTTAGCAAGATTGATTTTTATTTTTAAAATTTTTCATTTTATTTTTTTAAAAAGAATTCATTGTTTCATGTTTTTATAATCAAAGTATCAAAATCTTCCAAGTGTACATGCATGTAAATCATTAAACCCCTCCTCTTAAAACGTTACATTACCCTCAATGTAAACATAAAAAAGGAAAAAAAGCACTAAAAATCCAAGGGGAAGTAGAATGACTCACGATCAATAGTGGGATGAAGAATCGCCACCAGCGAGGTAATACCGCTGATTCTGTGTAATCCGCTCATCATTCCGTCTACACCTCTCTCGATGCCTCTCTGGCTCAGGCTCCGAGGCTGAAATTCCGCCCATCTGCGTCTCCATGTCATAGACCTAGGAAGAAAGATGATAAATCTCCTTATCTATATCTATTAGGAGCTAGGATATGAAAATATTATGCTCGGCCTGCCCACAAAAACCGGCCTCGACTATGTGCAGCAGTCGACTATGGAAGTCTGGAGGAGGCGGAGGAAAATTTCCATGCATAGGCTCATTTTGCTGTGGAGTAGGAGATGGTATTGTAGGCTGGGTCAGCTCCCGCTAAAACACAACCCGACATGACATGTCAGGCTCAATGGCTAAGTCCCCACAGGTGTGTCCAACTCCAAGTTTTTTCGCTGGGCTGAGGGAGTCTCATGAAAATGACCTTGTTCTCTCATAAAACTAGTGGTAGACCCCCTCCTCAACAGTGGACTCTTATCAACTTATAATTATGCATCCTCATCAAGTTGATGAAGTACGAGCCCTACCCAAACGCTGAAGTCCTGGTGGAGAGGTGGTATGTAAGTGGTGCGCCAAAAGGGTGATCATGCCCCCTATAGAAATGTCGCCTCTTCTAACCTTCCTCGACTCATGGATAACCTTGCATATCCAGAAATCACTCAAGAATCCATATCCTGAGCTCTCACTAGTGAGGTACCACAAATACTAGATATTCTCATTTGGTACATGTGTCGGCTGAGTGTGACTGAATAGGGTGGCCATAAAGAAATGGTGCACAAATCGGAGAGCTAGATGGATAATTGGGTTGTTTTTTACCCGAACATCTCAAACCCTTCGCATGATGGTGTGCAAGAAAATAATATCATCATGGTCGGTGTGGGTCAAGATCTGTAGATCAAAGTGTTCCTAAATTTGTGTGGTATCCTAACCGAGAGCAGCCTCCATCTCAGAAAAGTCCATCTCATATGGCTGATCATTAATATAAAATCGTATGTACTTCTCGAACGGTTACTCCCTCCATCGGACATCTTTTCTCATGCTACAGACCTTCACCATTTCCAGAAACTCGAGGATGTACCTCAGGTAAGTGGGTGTGCTCTTTCTGATGAACCCACCAAGACCACATTTGGAAGAGAGGTAAATGACCAGTTCCCGCAACATTAGGACCTCCATAGCCCCTTCATCGCATAACTTAATCTCCTGAATTTTCCTGGAAGGCTTGGCTAGGATATCCCAACAGTTGGCATATTCGCCGGTGATTCAATTTAGCCCCATGTACTTGTCCGGCCTCAGTTCCGGAACTGAAGGGGGAGGTGAAGATGCCACCAAAGAATTTGCCTCTTTCTGGACTCACTGTCTCTTGAGTACCATCTAATAACAATAACTAACATCACATGAAAATATGTCAAAACTCACAAGTAAACATAAATTCATAATACTAGGTTTAGCATCAAAAGTATCAAGAAACCCCAATATTTTCAATGAACATCACAATTCCCATCATGTAGTCACCTCTATGAAATTATTCTATGAAAATATCTAACATCTAGTTACAAATATGCGAGAATCATTATAGAAATTATACATTACAATCACAATCATGTAGTCGACACACTATACAATCAACAAAATGTAACTACAAAGATGCAAGTATTTATCTGTCACCACAAGTAAAAAATCCAACAATGTTCAACGCTAGATAGTTCCATCTACCCTTATGCACTAACCTCAACAAGCTCGGCCATATACCACATTTTTACTCCTACAATGAAACCATATCATAGCCAAGAACACTGATGCATTTTCCAAGAACAATATCATAGCCACTAAAATAATGTCTAGCATAAGTACACAGTTCCAACAATCATCATGTTATTGTCCAAATCTAAATTAACATAACCATCATCAAGCAAGCATATACCAATATCATTAAATATCCAGCAATCCAAACTATCCAAATTCACAAAATCATCACAAACATTCAATCTCAAATCCAAACAAAATGGCAGCGTCGGGAAAATGAAAATGTTCTGGAACTAGGAAAATAGAAGAATGCATCGGTGTCATTGGCGGAAGAACATGCCACAAAATGGAGAGACATGCAAAAAGATGAAAAAGACCACTGGCAAATGGAAAATGAGATGAAAATTAACAAAAAACCGAAAATTTTGCAAAAATAAGCGGGGTCTGGGTCAGAAATTTAAATAATGTGACACCTTGTTCAACACCCGTAGAGGCGGAAATTTTTTGATCAGCAATCGGATGAAGATAGAGTCGAAGGACGAGGCAGGGGTGCAGAGAGCGGAGGGTGGTGAATGTCGATGGTAGCTCCGGTAAGAGTGGGAGAGAAGAAGGTTTTCCTTTTATTATTAAGTTCTGGCAATCCAACCCATGAAGTTTAAAGTGTTCTCTGAAATTTACATCAAAAAGTTTATATTATAATTTAGTCTTTGAATTTGATCAGCTCCTACCTTATAATCTAATTAGTCTTTGGTCTCACCATGAGACGGTCTCGCAGGAGACGGAACCCCAGAGATGATGGTGGGGATTATTTAAGGCTCTTTTTACCACTTAGAGTAAATACGTAGAAAATAAAATCAGTGTCATACATATCAACCAAAGAATAGGGCTATAAAAAATAATATATTCGATTTTACCTCAAAATATAAAAATATTATTGATTCCTAAACATTTTTTAAGAATTTGTAAAATATGAGCGTGTAATTTTATTGGAACATCCCACCAAGAAAGAGCAGAAGGAGTTGGCTTCCAAGACCTCGTCCAGAAACAACCATGAGGTTGATAGTGATGATACTATTGAAGAACTCACATTTATCACTAAGAATTTCTCAAGAATGCTGAATAAATTGGTGACTAAAAAATCTAAATTGAGATTAAGTGGTAATAGACCTTGGGTTTATGGAACACGAATGGAACAAACCAATTAACAGTTCTTAAGAAATCACAGTGATGAAATAAAATAGCCAATGAGAATTCAATGTAGAGAGTGTGGGGGATACATACACGTCCAAGCTGAATGTGCTAATACTCTGAATAAGCAAGGAAAATCATATGTAACTTCATGGAGTGAAGATGATGAAAGGGGGAAAGATGAGGAGGAACTTACCATCAATTATGTAGCATTTGGAGATAAAATTCATGATGTATCAGAAACTGACGATATATGTTTCAACATGGCAAAGATAGACAATGCTATATGTTCCAACACAGACTAGTTAGATTTTGATGGCTCCTCTAGTGATGATGAAGGCAAGGTTGTAAGTGATGAAGATATCTACAATGCATATGAAAACATGTATGAGTTGTGGTTGAAAGTTGTTGACTCAAATAAAGCGTTGAAAATGGAGAAAAATCAGCTTGCTGAGAAGAAGAAAGAGTTATTGATTCTGGTTATAGAGCTCAGAAAAGATATTGAACAGTTGAACTGAATTTATGTTCAACAACTAAGAGAGCTGAAATGGTTGAGGTAGCAATTATCAAGTTGAACACTGTAATGGTGAAACTAAATGATATACTGACTATGGGGAAGAACTTTGGAAATCGACAAGGTATAAGCTATGACAAGCAATCAAGCAGTTCTGTAGACTCCAAGTCAGAGGTTCAAGACATGAAGAGAAAAGTGATCAAAACACGACGCAAACCTCTTATTTGTAACTACTGCACCTATCAAGGCTCTGTAGAGGATTAATATTTTAAACTACTCAGAGACATCATGAATGGATGTCAACTGTCTGCATGTTCCAACATAGATGATGTCTAACGATAAAAAATGGTCAGAAAGGTATGGATTCCTAAACACATTAATACTATCTTGTTGCACATACTTCTCTTATTGCACACTTTAGAGACCCATGGTAGTTTAATAGTGGGTGTTTTCGACATATGACTGTAACTCAAAAATATCTGACAAAAATCAAACCATACGATAGTGGATTTGTTACTGTTGGTGATGGAAAGAAAATTCTAGTAGTTGGAAAGGGTGAGTTGCAGATCAAGGGATTTCCTATTTTTACAAGTGTTCTTCTTGTTGAATATCTAAAGGCAAACTTGTTGAGTATTAGTCAGTTGTGTGATGACAATATGATAGTAGAGTTTCATAAACACAAATGTATAGTGAAACATGGTGAAGATAAAGTACGCTAAGGTATTCAATATTCAGACAACTGTTACCTGCTAGAACAAGAAATGAAATGTCTAAATTCAAAACAAGATAAAGGAACCTTGTGGCACGGAAGCTCAGTCATATTAACTACAAATCCCCGGTGAAAATTACCCACTTGAATACATTACGAGGTATGTCTATATTCACTGACAAAAAGGGAATTGTGTGTGGACTATGCTAACAAGGTAAACAGATTCAATCACCCCACTCATCAGTTCAGTATATCACCACCTCTAGAACACTTGAATTACTACACATAGATTTTATGGGTCCGGTCAATACACCTAGTGTGAGTGGAAAAAAATATTTTTTTTGTGTGTTAACTATTTTCTAGATACATTTGGGTGGCGATCCTCAAAGAAATATTCGATACTGTGGAAGTTTTCAGATGTTAGTGATCAAATTACAGACTGATAAAGGAAGTCCAGATGGAAAAATTATCAGAATTCATAGGGACCATGGTAAGGAATTCAAGAACTTCCAATTTAGTGATTTCTATGATGAACTCGACATTCAACACAAATTCTCAGCAACAATCACTCCTCAGCATAATGTAATTGTGGAAAAAAAGAATAGGACTCTACAGGAAATGACTCGAGTCATGCTTGCTGAGAAAGGAATTCATTTGAAATGGTGGGCAGAAGCTATCAAAATAGTTTGCTACACTATAAATCGAGTTTACCTCTGTCCAATCCCGAGTAAGATGTCGTATGAAATCTAGAAGAGCGGGAAGCTAAATGTCTCATATTTTCACATGATTGGAAGAAATTTTCATATTCTTAGATATAGATATCAACTGGAAAAGTTTGACAACCGCATTGATGTTGGAATTTTTCTTGGATATTCTATGAACAACCGTGTTTATCGAATGTACAATCTTCGTACAAATTCTCTTTTGGAATCCATAAATGTCATTGTAGATGGTTATGTTGATAACCAGGTATCCATTGAGGAAGAAGATGAACTGGATTTAGAATATGTTCTAACACAAAACAGTTTGTATGACCAGCCAGACTATGTTGGAACATCTAAAATTTTAGACACTCCTAATGAACTTGAAGAAGTAGAGTATGTTGGAACATCCACTCCTACTGCAGCATCGCATGTTCAAATATAGATGCAGTTGTATCTCAACATCAAGAGAACTCATGCAATCCCTTGGGTAAACTACAGAGAGCTTGCAGGATTACAATGTTTCATCTCCCTTATTGAACGAAAAAATTACAAGAAATCTCTGCTTTATGAATATTGGATTGCAGCAATGCAAGAGAACTAGGGAAATTTAAATGCATTGATGTATAGTATCTCATTGTTTAACCCAAAGGGGTAAATGTTATTAGCACAAAATGAATCTTCAAGAACAAGTCTGGTTTTATGGCCATATTACAAGGAATAAAGCAAGGTTGGTTGGTCAGGGATATACTCAATTTGAAGGAGTTGATTTTGATGAGACATTCACACAAATTTTCAGGTTAGAATCTATTCAGATTTGACTTGCTATTGCTTGCACTATGAATTTTACGTGGTACCAGATGGATGTCAAAATTTCTTTCCTGAATGGTGTGGTAAATGAAAAAGTGCACGTGGAACAACCTAAAATATTTGAGGATCCCCACTTTCTACATCATGTGTATCGACTCAAGAAGGCTTTGTACAGATTAAAACAAGCACCAAGGGCGTGGTACGATCGACTCGGTACCTTTCTTACTCAAAAAGGTTATCATCGAGGGGGAGTAGATCGCACCTTGTTTGTGTTTAGAAAATTATCAAATATTTTGATTGCTCAAATTTATGTTGATGATATTGTGTTAGGCTGTACTTCACCATCCATGGTACATGATTTTGTAACTTTGATGAAAGCTGAATTTAAGATGAGTATGGTTGGAGAACTCACCTATTCTCTAGGACTTCAGGTGAAACAAGAAAAGAGTGGTTTGTTTTAAAACTAAGTAAGTATGCCTTAAATTTGGTGCAGAGGTTTGGGCTGTGTATGATTTCCACCTAAATGTATGCGTTAACCAATGCATTTGACACATTTGTTATTATGTTTTTGTTGGTTGATTACTAGTTTTAGTTACATTTATATTACAAAGGGTTTGGATGACCGTTATCTAAAGCCCGAGATTTGTAGACTTAATTGGATCTAATGGACACTATGTCCTCATGAGCGCCTAGATTCTGTTCAGTGAGTTTATTGGCAGGTTGCTCATGAGCACTTAAGCTTAGTTTGTAGAATTCCATTTGCAATGTGGTAGTAGATAGTAGAAGGCCATCCTCAAGGGTGGTATAAGACTAAAGGCCATGAGTCAAAACATGTTAGAGTATAGAAAGGTCGAAGAAGGAAGACAAATAAGCAAAGAAACTAAGATTTGAGAGTTGTACGGAGTTCTGGGAATGATCCAAGAAGAATTATAACCTAAGAATGACACTGTTAGATTCTTCTTCTCAAGCACTATAAAATTGACCACAAGAACTCTCAAATCAGATTAGAGGTTTATCCACAGCAGTGGAAACAAGTTGAAAAAATCCCAAGTTTAGGAAGGACGAGGCACTATAGCAGCACGACCCATGCCAGAGCACCCCAGCATAAGGCACTGTAGTAGCATGAGTCGTGTGCTTTTACACGGCCCGTGTACCAAAATATTAATAATACATACCTTTGTAAGGTTAAGTATGGACAAGGATTGTGCCATTTTACACGGCCCCTGTCGTTTCATTTCTAACATTTGAAGACCAGCTCACGGGATTCGAATATTGACATGGTTGCACTATCATTTTACTTATAAAATGACTCCCAGCCGATAGACCGCAAGAATTTACAAGGTCCACGCCATTCAACTGATTAAGAATAACTTCCAGTCGATGGCTCATGCCGAACGACGAGGGTGCAAGCATCAGAAAGGCAAAAATGGAGTCCCAGGCAACGACCTGTGCCAACCCCAACCAGCATTTTCGACAAAGTACTACATTTCCAGTGATGTCAATGCGGTCCTTACAAGGTAAGCAACGTATCCTATATGGTTAACATCGTCCCCAACATGGTCAACTATTCTGGTGGGGTCAATGATTTTTTCGGCGGGTTCAACGTCTATTCCGGGTTTAACGACTTCAATGGTGCTCTCAGCCTGGTCAACGGAAAATAGGTGGTCATCTACGGAACAAGCGGAAAATGGCTTCTTCCTAGCTCGTTCATACCAGAAATTTAGGCCTAAAGCACATCATACGTAACTTCTCTTCTACGTCTATCCCAAATATCTACCCCCCATCTCACGTATTAGTTCATTATCTTAGAATATCCGTCGCGGCCGGATGTAGCTAGGTAGGGGAATTTCCCTGCAAGGTAGCTTCGCCTCTGTCTAATACTATTTTGTTTAGTATAATATAATATAGTTTTATACTACTTCATCTGTCACAAGATTATTGGTATAATTGTTTTTTCATGGTTTTCAATTATCATGTTTGACTATTAATATCTCTCTAGCTACATATAATAAGGGTTTGTCACCTTCGAAACCGTCTTACTATAAGATCAGGGACTAGAGTGGAAATAAGGAAATGGAAAATCAAATTCGGTGATCAAATCACAATTATTATTTTTTCGGTGCCAGAATGAAAAATGGAGGACCATCCTGCAAATAAATAAATAAAACAATAGAAACTCTTCTTCTAGCTTTCTACACTATCGCAACCTGCCTCTCCACCGCCGCCGCTCACCTTCTCCACCTTAAATATAGTGTGTGTGTGTGTGTGTGTGTGTGTGTGTTTGCTGTTCATAGAGGTCTTCGAGATTCCCAGGACAGGATCGAAAACCCCGAAACCCTAGTTAGTTGGAAATCTGTCTCCGGATTCAACCAATGCTTTAACCACCAGAACCAGAAAGTTTGATCAGATGCAAGGGCTGTGCGCAAGGATTTGCAGAACGCCATCAAAGGATTCGCAGAACGTCGTCACCAGTTTCAATGGTGATGCAAGGTTGGGCCCTCGAAGACAATGAATGAAGACTTTTTTTATGGATGGACGAGGTGGCTACGTTCGTGTATATGATAATTCTGGTGAGATGGATACATTAATTTGATGAAAATGGGATTTATAGTTTGCTTTTTTATACTAATGAACGAAATCATAGAGGTGAAGTTCACTGTATTGAAGGTGAGTCCAACACAATCCCCTGGTGGTGGAAAGAATGTATGGTTGTTAAGAAACATGTTACAATGTTGAGTATGGAATTGATGCACTTGTTTTTGTTTGTTTACCATTTAATTTCTTGGTTTTTAGTGTGTGTTCTGAGTTTATTAGTCTGATGATACAGATTACCATTCTCAGTTTTGGTCTGTAGCGTGTGCTCGGATGTTGCAAATTTTCATTCATTTTCTTGGTTTTAAATTTTAAGTTTCTTGGTCTGATGTTGCTGATTACCATTCATTTTCTTAGCGTGTGCTCTGATGTTATTGCTTTCTGATGTTGCATATTATCATGATTACTATTCATTTTCTTAGCGTGTGCTCTGATATTGTTGCTTTGATGTTGCAGATTACCATTCATTGCCTGTATTAATTTTCTTGGTATGTATATTGTGTTCTGGGTTGTTGGTCTTTATTGTTGTCGTTTTTGGTATGTATCTTGTGTACTGGGTTTGTTGGTCTTTATTGTTATTTTTTAAGTTGCAGAAATTGTATCTTGTGTCCTGGGTTTGTTGGTCTTTAATGGTGTCATTTTTTGGTGGGTTTGTTGGACTTTATTGTTGTCGTTTTCTGGTTGAAGTTGCAGACACAATAGTGTTTCAGATGTTCTAGACGTACAGATAGATGTTATCCCAACAAATGTATGATGTTTCAAATGTATAAAAATGTATGATGTTTCAGATATATAGATTGAAATTCCAAATATATGGATTGATGTTTCATATTTATATTCTATATTTGAATAGATATTTGACTGCAGGAGTTTGAAAAAGTTTGAAATATTATAAACATATTTATGGTGTATAAATTTGTTTATTAGGTAATTGAGGTGGGATGTGGTGCAAGAATTTGGTTTATTTTGCTAGACCAATTATTTATAACAAAATTAAATATCATCGTAAATAAAATATCAATGTAAAAACATGAAAGAAATATCAGTTTTATTAGAATGCACTATGTAGTGCAATTGCTTTTGATTTGGATTAATAAGCTGCTTATAAGCGAAGTACATTAGTAGCATATAAGAAGGCTTCTTCATCTATCATTCTCTTTCTTTTCAAAATTTTCTCTTGAAACATTTTTCAAAGTCTTCTCTTCAAGGACTCTTCTCTTCTTCATCTATCATTCTATTTCTTTTCAAAATTTTCTCTTAAAACATTTTTCAAAGTCTTCTCTTCACACACTCTCATCAAAGCCTCCAAACTGCAAAATCAAACTAAACATATCTGAACAACCAATTAAAATTCAAATTTTGATCTGTATCCACTCAAATTATATAACATTATCTACAAATTATAAGATATCAAAATCAAACTCTCAAACATCAACATTTAAAAATAAATAAATATAGAGTATACAATGTTAAATCCACTCAAGTATATAAGATTATCTACAAATTATAATTCATCAAAATTAAACTCTCAAACACCAACTTTTAAAAAAGAATGAAACTTATAATCATACACCTATCAATCATAATTCTAAATACTTCAAAGCATTACAACAACCAATAAAAAAATACATTTCAACCCATTAATGTAAAACCTTAAATCATCAACATATAAAACAAATCATCAAATTTTATCACATTAAATCATATAAATAACCAGTCTAACCAAACCAACTCAACCTATAACATCATCTATAAGTCACAAAATATCAACTTAAAACCTTAAAACATCCAATCAAATCAACAATGCATAATCCAATCCAATCAACAATGCATAATCCAATCAAATTAACAATACATATAACATCATCTAACATTTATAATACTCTATATGAAAGCTTGAAATATCACATTATATCAGGTTTAATTTTAGCTGAAGGTTTACCACACATAAAATTATACAAACAATTAGTCAAACCAAACCAACTCAACCTATAAAATCATCTACAAGTCACAATATATCAACTTAAAACATTAAAACATCCAATCAAATCTACAATATGTATAACATCTTCTAAAATTAATTATGCATCTATACTACACCTAAAAGAGCGAACCTTTTTTTGAAGCCCGCTTAGGTACGGTAACAGGTTTTCCTCTTCAGCCTTGCCCCACCCTGATCCCCTTCCCTACTTCACTTCTTTCCAAACCGTAACTTTCCTACCGATTACTGTAGTCACGCCCAGTATCCGGTGAATATTTCCAGCCTTCCTCCAGCGCCTCCTACTTTGACCGACTGCAACACGCCATCTCCTCTGTTTCCCCCCTTTACCACCTACCTGCATCACCGCGACATGTCAAGTGTACGAGATGAATTCCAATCCATTTATTGAACACAATCTGTTCTTATCCTACACCACTGCCTGCACTTACAACTTTTGTTCCCCCTTCCGCCTTCAACCTCCAGTGACGTTGCCCTTTTAACAATTCTCTACTTCCATTTTTCAGCGGCTGTACCATGTGTTCCATACTACCATTGTCCCAAACTGAAACGATCATGGCCTTGGGCTAATCCACCGAGAAAATCATCAAACACCTAGATTCTAGGACTCTATCGTCAGGCCATTTCTTCTGGAATTAATTGTTTGTATGGTATGTTGTTTTTAATTTTAGAATTGCATTATAGGTGTTCGATATTTGATCTCAGAAAATAAATACTATGCATTTAGGCTACCTTTCTTCTTTCCTTAAACTTGAGTGATACATTTAGGTTGGTGGGATCTCCATCGCCACAATCTCCATTCTTATGCTCCCTGCGGACGTGGCCAACCGGCAGGCCTGCTGCAACTAGCTCTACAACAGTGCGTGCAAGCTCACGCTTACGATGAGGGATCTCTGGCTCGCTGTCTACATTGTGGACACGGTTCTTTTCTTCATCATCATTCCATTCGGCATGTTTTATAACGATGGCCATCGGGATAAGTAAGTGGGCTGCTTAGGGTTTAATTTTCATTTCCTTTTAAACCTTTTATATATTTTTTAATATGAAGCTGTCTCATGCAGGAGTATTGGTAAGCGGATTAAAAGTGCAGCCTTGTGGGTGGTTACCGTAGCAATTGTTTGTGCTTTGGTTCTTGGAATTTCGTATGGTCAGTTCAATTAATGCTATTTTTGTTGCATTTATGTTGTGTTTAGTGATTGAAACTTAATTAGTTTATAAATGTGGATGGACTAATGTCATCTGGCTACTTGTTGTTAATAGTTGTGACACCGGATTTATCTCACAAAAAGATTTATTCCTTATTATTTGATGGCATTCTTTGCTGATATAGGCTTTTTGACACCGTTGCTCAGTTCATATATTACCATGACTTTATTTTTTGGAAATTTGTTGTGCTTATTTATTCTTCTATCAGGTCTTTTTTGGAAGGTGGATTTCAGTGCCAGGCACCTGCAATCTATCACTGCTCAGCTCCCAAGCTCTTTTAAGTTCTCCAGTGGTCAACATTGTTTAGGAACAGAAAATACTGCACGTCAGGTAGGCTAAAGCTTTAGCAGTTTGCAGCTCTTGAAATTCCTTTTCTCATTATTGCAATTCTTTATTATCTATATTGGAAAATTATTTGGAGCATGAGTCAGTATATTTGGCTTACTCAGACTTGTTAAACTAATTTTTAGTGTCATGTTGGAATGATAAACTGCTTAGTACCCAATTCTGTAGTTCTTGGATTCTATCACTCATTGTTGCTCCTAATATTTAATTTATTTACTATGACAATGTTATGCATATTCTGCGAATCCTTCCTATGTGATGACATGGAGTGTGCGTGCCACCTTTTCTGAGTATGTTGTCGCTCTGCCAGTCTTTGACTGATTTCTCTTGACATAGATGCTATAAGGGAAGAAAGGCCTTTGAGATTGCTGGCTCAATGAAGCAGCAGAGGTTCTTGTCTAGGTTCGGACACATTGCTAGAATATTGATAGCTGCGACTTCATACACTTCTTAGGTTTATATTCCAATTTTATGGAGATATATTGTTCCATTAACCTTATGTGTACTCCTTTTGAAATTTTTCCCACGATTTCTATGTTCAGACACAACTTCGGCTTGTGTTGAATAAATAGCCCCAGCTGTTGTTGTTTCCAACCTAGATGACTGCCTTCTCATCAAATGCCTACATTCTCTTTACAATCATAGACTCGAGCCGAGAGACATGTTATTGATCCTTTCATCGAACGGCCTTTATCAGTACTTAACCAATGAAGAAGTTGTGAGTGAAGTTGATATGTTCATGTCTTCCTTCCCAAAGAAAGATGTTGCACAATCGAGGAAGCTCTGTTTTACGCAGCTATGGGGGTAAAATAGACCCGTAACCCGCGGGCCAAGCGGGTTATCTAATTTTAAACCCGTATGGGTATGGGTTAAATGGGTAATGGGTCAAATGGGTAGTTGAAAAATATGGGTTGAACGAGTTTGGTTTGAAGGTTGACCGCGGGTTTACCCATATGGGTTAAAACCCATGGGTTTACCCATATGGGTTGGTATATAAACTCATATGGGTCAATATATGGGTTAATACATAAATCCATATGGGTTTATATATGGGTTGAAACCCGCGGGTTTACCCATTTTGACCCGTGAGTTGAATGACT
>JAULKM010096257.1:0-11074 GCA_032355605.1 Rubia tinctorum
TGTCTAAAGAATTTATTAGTTTGACTCATAACCAAGTTGACTTGGTTCCATATTAAATGTTAATTAACTTTTTATAATCTGTTTTGGGCTGATTACATGTAAGGTTATATAGTTGATTTATTGGGTATTAGGTTCGTGTTGAATCGGGTTCGGGTTGGATCAGATTCAGATTGATCCCGGGTTCGTGTTTAGGTCTGG
Source organism: Rubia tinctorum (assembly GCA_032355605.1). Taxonomy (NCBI): domain Eukaryota; kingdom Viridiplantae; phylum Streptophyta; class Magnoliopsida; order Gentianales; family Rubiaceae; genus Rubia; species Rubia tinctorum. The sequence goes on from JAULKM010096257.1 coordinate 199, forward strand.
TTCGGGTCCAAATTATCTGGTCATATTCGAGTTTTGGGTTAAATTGGGTCGTGTCGAGTTCGAGTACATGTCAATATTTCTCGAGTCAAAATCGGGTTTCGGGTTGAGTGAGGTCGTGTCAGGTCGGTTCGGGTTGTGGACGTAAAGATGTAGAGTTTCCCTTTCATGGTTTATTGCCAATTAAAAAAAACAAAAATATAAACTCAACTTTAAATTAATTAAATAGGAAAGACTTTTGAAATTTTAATAGGGGAAAATTTTCTTTTCCTATTCAACTCAAGAATTCTTTTATATTTTTGAATAATTTATTCTCAAGCCATGAGTTTGGCATATGACAAATCTCAACTCGCACCTCAAAGTCGTCAACGACATCTCGACGAATAGAGAAGACATTCTTTTAAATTGAAAATAATTACGGGATTGAATACGAAAAAATATTTTACCTCTCAAAATGTCAACGAGACCTGAACTTATTGGTTTGACTAGACGGAAGTGACATGACTTAACACTTATGTTAGTTTAGGGGCCAAGTGTGCTAAAAATAATAATATGGAGAGTCAAATGTGAACGATGACAATATTTTAATTGCCATCGGCGTCATTTCACTAGTGGAGGAAGTGGTCATTAAAGGCGGTTCTATCAAACCAGAGAAGCACTTTAGAACCGCCTTCTCTGGCTCCGCATTGATCAATTTCGATCAAAGGCGGTTCAAATAACCACCTTTAATATGATCAGAAACAGATTCCAAGCTCAAAAACTATTTATTACTTTCCAAAAGAATAGCTGCCGAAAACCAATCGGTTTCCAGCAGCGAGAAAAACCCGGATCAATCTCAGAAGAAAACCCAGAACAACAACGATGACGCAAAACAGAACAACAACAATACAAACGCCAAAACATCAATACAAACTCCAAAACATCAATACAAACGCCACCTGCGATGGAGGCTTTCAGCGGTAACGCATCAAAAGCAATCTCCAGCGAGCAACTGGCTGTGTTATCTCCACCGGCTTCACGGCGAATGGAGGATCCAATCGGCGGAGCTTCTCGATAAACGGCGGAGGCGAGCGAACAGCGGAGGAGACTGACAAAAGCGCGGAGGGGAGCTTCAAGGCGGAGGTTCCCGAAAAACGGCGGAGGAGACTAACCGAATGTGGAGGCGAGTTTCAAGGTAGAGCTTCTCGGCGCAGTGGGGGCCTTAGGGTGGAGGAAGGAGGCAGAGGCAACGATGGAGGTAGGAGATGATGGAGGCAGTGGAGTGAGGGTAGCGTCAGTGAAGATCGAGTTGGCTGGTGGAGGGTACGTGGGAGAAGGAATAAGCTTGGCTTAGGGTATCTGCTAAAGGAAGAGGGATTTGGCCAATTGGGCTTCAGAATTTCTAACACTTTCTTTTATATTAGGCCAAAAGACAACCCATTAAAGTCGGAACTGCCTTTACACGGTCGCCGTTATAGGCGGAATCGTCTTTCATTGATTTCGAACCGCCTTTAAAATAAAGAAAAGTGACCTAAGAGGCATTTCCAAATGCGAAAAATCATTTTAAACCTCAAATGAAGGCGGTTTCTATGAAACCACATTCTAACGTTGCCTTGAATAAGACATTCTCTACTAGTGTTTTCCCTAACGAACCTAAACAAAATTCCACATCTTTTTGATCAAATTTAACCAAACATTTGTCTTGAAAAGGGAAAATGATAAATTCCCCAAAGGGACATAAGTAGTACGTATGAACATAAGTATTAAAATTTAGGGAAATATACAAATACAACCTTATATAATTGATAAAGTGCAGATATAATTCTGAGATAATTTTTAATGTAAAAATAACACTAACTACTTTATATAAGTGCAAATATAACCATGAAAACTGAATTCCAGCATTGACTGGTCATTTTCGACCATTGACCGACTGGAAATGACCAAAATGCTATTTCAGCCTAATCTAAAAATTTGAAAGACAAAAATGACCATTTCTCCTTGAATAGCCACCACCTTCGCCGCTATAACCACCACCCTGCCACCTCTTGCTTCGCCACTACTCCACCTCCACCACCAAGCTGCCATCGCTATTAACCCTAACATGGGTCGCTGCTTCTGCTCTTTTACCACATTCACACCAGGTTCTGAATCTCGCCGTACTTGCTTAGCTCCTCGAATAAATCCTGATAGAAGTCCTCAAAATGGTGCTAGATTTTCTTGGGGTCGAGCGGCTGGCCTTACGGGTCAACACCGGGGGTGATCATATCGGGCACTGGTACATGTTGGAGAGCAGCAGAGTAGGGCTAATGTTAGGCTTCGTGTGCATCCGCGAGCAGTGGCCGTCGTGGCGGCAGGTGCCGATCTTGAAGTAGAAGTGGTAGTTCACCCTGTCCTTCTCCGTCCTGAATATGCATGTCAAGGGCTCCGTCATGAATCTGGGAGGCCACGACGGGGTTCAATTGAAGCTAGGGTTCTTGGTGAAAGATGAATTTGGGGTTTTTGTGTCGGTAAAGGACGCGGAGAAGAAAGAAAAGTGGACAAGAAATGAAAGGAGAAAGAAAAATAGGGTTGGGGGCATTAAAGACATTTCATTTTTTTCCAGAAGTGGTAAAATAGTCTTTTCATCATAATTTGGCCTCAAATTACCGAAAATGATTATATTTGCACATAAACTGACTATCTAGGGTTATATTTGCACTTTCAATTATCACTGTTATATATGTACACTTTCGTGATTTATGTAAGGTTATATATGCAATTCGCTTTAAAATTTAACTCTTAGACGACTAGTATAAGCTAATCAGTAGAGATAACCAAAAATTAATTTATATATAGCAATCATTAGGCAAACTAATCATTTCTTTTTCTCTTGATCACCAATGATATGAATCTATGATGATGACTTAGTAGTAATCACTTCCATAATTTCTCCTGAAATCATTGGACACGTTGTTAATCCTGCTTAGTGTGTGTTTTTCCCCGATGATATTTTTGTTAATTTGCTGATTAGATTGAATTCATTTTGTAACTTACAAGTTAAAGTTAAGTTTGAATGATTTGAAAACGTCGCTTTATTTCGTATGATGAATAAGTGGTTTTCGTAAACAATACTATATGTACAATCACATTTAAAAATAATAATAAATATAAGCAATCAAATTACATACAAACATTCTAATCTAAGATTTAGTTAGGGGACACCACTATTGAATCTATTAAATTTCAATGGAACATGAATGTAAATTATACTGTATCGTGGGGATATCTTCCGCATTATATCCTCGGTAATATAATTTGATCATAACTACCCACAAGTTAAATCCCACAAAACATGCACCATGATTTCATTTTAAAGTTTAAAATATAGAATATACCAGATTATAAATGGGGATACAGTAATCATCGTATCTCTAGGATATGGTATAGTTATTGGAGTATGAAATTTCATCCATTTGAATAGGTAGGAATGTTCTCTTGAGAACACCCAAACGGTGTACCACCATCCAACCGCCGCCACCGAAACCACCACAGTCTTACCATCATGCATCGACCACATGTAGGTTGGAAAATTACAACAGTGACCATAGACACTGTCTCATGACTCTGGATATTCCCCATAAAAAAACTACTCTAATATTTACAATTTTTTACAAGAGTGCATTTTAAACCCCGAAAGGGTGAACTGACACTAAACCAGGCTCAATTCATGCTATGACCATTCACATTAATGTCTCACCATCTAATTATAAAATAATTATTTTCACACTACAAGCTGTTTAATTTGTCTTTTTATGTTTGTATAGAGCTTATAAATTTGTTAGTGAAATGTGTTGCTCGTGAATCATCCAACGAAGCTATACTTGCGGGGAAAGTAAGGGTCGCTATACATGTCAGTTTTCAAACCACAGCTGTATGTTTCCAAACAAATTTGACAAAAATGTAACTTGTTTCCGAAGGGAAAAAAAGGAAATCCAAGAGGGCCAACAGGTACATAAAACAAACTGAATTTAGGGGAATTACATCCAATCTTTTTCTTTAAATTTTTTTCTAAGATTATATATAACTTTTTGTATCGTACCGTTTCATGACGAGACTTGTTAGTATGGAAATCCATCTATTTAAATAATATAAGCCTAAATTAGGAGATATGTTGAAATTCAACAAAATTTGAGAGTTCATTCATTTGAATAATCATGAAGGTTGAAACTCTATAAATTTGAACCGTAAAGAACTAAACTAGAAAATACCAATTGAATTCATTAAACTCAGTGAAATTTAAAACTTCATTGAATTAAATTGTTGGATGCGTCTTCTAGTGATCACCTAACTGTTGCACCATTATTGAACACTACTATCAAAAACGAAACCATCACAATCGCACAATTAATGGATTATATACAGTTTGGAAACTACAATAAAGATCACCGGCACGATCCTATTATAAACAAAAGTGTGATTTAAACTTTGGACCTCTATATTTTAAAAGAGAGAATGAATTAGCCATTGAATGAATGCTCAATTTACTGTTCATTGAAATATAAAGGTGAAATTGCTAGCCCTGAGGATTAGGTCCTCCTATATTATAGGTTGATGAGGAGTCAAATTACGTCAACCAAATATCAACCACCTAATAGTCACTTCTTAATGCCCACACTACGACGGTTAGGATTTAAACTCATAATCATCAAAACCTTTAACCAGACATTTAATAAAACCCAATTTATTTACTGTTTACTGTGTCGCTGGATTCTAGTTTCTGATAGCACATTATTATTCTCTTGAACATTATCTCGTGAATACCGGACTGTTACATAATAATAAAGCGAATGAGTTTTGAAAATGAGTGGGTCACTGACAGACGACCTGTCCATAAATTTATGGATAGGGCAGAGACCAATTTGCAATTAATGCAAATTAATCAAACCCTTCCTTCCCAAATTGATGTGCGAATCACTCTTCTTCCCCAAACTCTCATCTTCTCCAAATTTCTCCATTCTCCATTCTTCTTCCTTCCCATACTTCATCTCTTTCCCAAACTTCAATCTGTCTAGCAGAGCCATCTCACCATCTGTGTCACTTCGTTGAGTCAAGGCGTAGAGGAGCTGAGCCACCACTAGCGAGCTCCGAATCTCCGACGCTGACGCTGACTCCGAGAGCACTTGGAGGATCTAAAATTCTGCCCACATCTATAGAAGTGAGGGCGAATTCTAGATTTGATCGAAACAATTTGATTAAAAGTGGATTTCAACTATATTGTAATTCTTCACCTCCGATTGAGGTTGTGTTATTCAATTGTGTTCGATGTGTATGATATTGTTGCCGAAAGTTCTAGATGTTTGAATTTTGCTGCTATGAACATGTAAAAAACATGTGGAAATTATTCAAAAAATGAACTAAATGCTGCTGAAAATTCGTATATACTATGCACTTGTTATCTTACAATACGTATCGTTTGTATTAAAACATGCACTTGTTTTAAAAGCTCTGAATATGTATTATAAAACTTTTCTAGGAGATCATATATAAGTTGAGATAAAATTTGACAATTTAAAATTGTCATATTAACTGTGCATTTATTACTTTACAACATGTACTGTTTGAACAAAATCATGCACCTGATTTAAAAATGTCAATTCTTTTTATGAATAGCAAAACCTTTTTCAGGAGATAGATGCCACTAAAAGTCTTGTCGGCATGAAAACAATACATGTAAAAGCATTGTATACTTTGTATAAAAATCATGCAGATGTTGTTGGTTTCATACACGAGGAGAACTCTCAACACTTGAACAAAGGGCAAGATAGGGGATAAATCCTACAAGTGCTCATAGCAAAAATCTCCTATTATGGAACTTACAATTACAACAGTGTTTCTATCTAGATTAACTAACAATCTCTAATACTATGAATCAATTATTAATCTTCAAAGGTATATCATCTTCAAATTTCTTGAGTTCAATATCAGCTTCATCTACATCAAGTTTGTGCCAAAATGTCTTGTGGAGTCTAATGTTCAATATTGTGTGATTCCATACCACTTCAAGTTTAGATCCAACTCCTGCAAAAAGTCATACACGTTGGATATTAACAGTTGCAACATATAAGCAAACAGGTACAATTTGTAATTCAAAACAAACAATAATCAACAATGATTATAAAACTCAAACACAATAAAACTAACAAGTACATATTGGATACTAACAGATGCAATATATAAGTAAATAGATGGAATGGCTAATTCAAAACGAACAACCAACAAAAAAATTAAAAACAAAAGTCAAACACAATAAAACAAACAAGTACATACCGTAACATCAACATCTTGGCCAATTCGTTTTGCCTAATTCATACCCTAGTGCAAATACATAACAAAATCAATAAAAAAAGGTCGAAAAATCAAACAATAATACCTATACATACAAAGATTCAAATAATCGAAAATTATATTGAACTAGAAGATTTAAAAAAATATAAAGACTTGATGTTCTGATCGAATGTGATGATTTTCAAGAAGTTTTCTCTGAAAATTGAGCTCGGAAAAAATTGGAAATGGACGCCGAAAAATGACCGAAAAATGACCGTGGAGAAGAGGCGGAATATTAGAAGCAGAAAAATCCGATGGAAAAAATGGTGGAGTGGCGGCGAAACGAGGCGGAAAATAGGTGAAGAGCAGGAGGAGAACGAGAGAAAAATGAGAGAATGAGAAGAACGATGAGAGAGAAAGTGGAGACTAGTAATGAGGATGAATATACTGTTCAGGAGAGGAGAGAAATAAGAAAAATAAAAGAAAATCATTATTTTTAATTAATTACAAATTAAACCCATTTTTTAAAATAGTCATTGGCTATCCATATTCTTATGAACATGCTACCTTTTCAGACACGAATCAAAAACAAAGGAAACGTACGTTTTCTAAGTAAAAATGGATTTTTCGAGTATGACTGAGTCGTCATATAATACGTACTCCCTCCGTTCAATTTACAATGACACACTTTTTAGTCCGTTTTCTCAAGACATGTTTGACCACTAATAAATTTTGCTACGTATGTTAATATCGTGTAAAATTTTAATATTTGAAAAGTACATATTACATATAATCCAAAGATATCTCACATGATGATATTACTACTTACATATAATATGAAATTTATGATCAAATGTTATTTGAGAAAATTGACTGAAAAGTGTGTCATTCTTAGCTAAACAGGGGAGTATGTAGTTATACAATATTCTTTTCAATCTCTATTTAATGTACTTTTAAATATTAATTTGTCTTTCATTATATGTAAGACTTTCATTTTTTATTTTCACTGTACTTTAATTTTTTCAGTTCAATTTTAAATTTCAAATAACTTTTTCATTTAATCATCGTCATTATCTACTTTTATTTTTACTATATTTCTTCAGTAGAAAACCATCTCAAGAAATATCTAATAGTATATGCCATTCCATTATATAAAATAAAAAAACAGGAATGAATATTACAACTTTGGAAGTAGTTTATTAAGAACGGGCAAAGAATGTAAGCCTCTGCCTCACAAAATCAAACCTCCGGCCACCTTATTTTCAATCTCCTCGATTAGAAATTTAGGATCATTACTGAAAATCTCTTGAGAATTAAATCATACAACACATAAAATACCATTAAAAACCAACATAGCATAAATATACATCACAACCCATGACTAACATATATTAATAACACTATTAAGTTGCTAATTAATTAATCACACCATATAACACTATTTAATATTATTCATACCTCTGATTTATTTAAATAGTTCTATTTATAATATAATTATAAATATAGTATTACAAACACGACTCTTTAGTATTGTCCCGGCCACAAAAAAGCTCCCATGGCGAACTTCCTCTTCTGGTCAAGTTCTCCATCGGCGGGCAGCCCGTATTCCCGGAGCAGGCAATCCAGCTGGGGCTCCGGCATTCGCTCGTAATCCGCCTTCTTGAACCTCGGGTAGTGAAGAGGCATCTGAAAGCCACATGTTGATGAAGTGTTGCCGCCGCGTTTGGGCGGAGCAGTTTGGTTGTTGTGGTGGCTGCTGCCGTTTGGGATGGCGGCGTTGGTGGTGGCAGCAGTGGCGCCGGAATTTGTTGGGGTTCTGCACATGGTGGCGGGAGAGGGGGTGATCGGTTTTTGTGGTGGTGGTAGGGTGATGATTATCTATGGAGATGATTTGAGGGAAATGATTTTTTTTTGTGAGTGAGGAAAATGGAGGTATGGGATGCCTTTATATACAAGTTGTTGGAGGAAATAGAAGTTTCTATAAGTTTCTGAATTATTCGCTTAATTATTGGAAATCAAAGTAGTTTTTCTTGGTATTTGGTCTGCTTTTTGGTCATTTTGATGCAAATAAAATCCTCCAATTATATTATTTCGTGGAGTTGTGCTTTACAACAAATGTGATTAATTTTAAAAGTCTTAGATTAACTTTATTTTTTTGTATTTTATAATCACCGTAAAACACAACCATAGTTGGCAACTAACGCATATGTGACTAACGGTTTTTTCCTATGTACTAATATAATTTTGAACTGAATAGCTTAACTCCTCTTACTTCTGTTTAACGTTGATTTGAAAATTTCCGGTATAGATACAATGCAAATGACATAAACCCTGAATAGTTTGGTTGATTTTTTCTAACGAAAAATAAGACATCCAATTTTTTTTATAAGTGCTCATATAACTTTTGATCACCTATATGTTTTTCGAAAGATTCTAGTATAAATCTTGACCGGTGTAAAAGTTTATAGCCTAACTCCTCTTACCATTTTTCGATTAAAAAAATCAAAGACAAAATAGCCTTATATGATTGGCAAACCTAAATTATTTCACACATCGACAACACTATGCCACACACCTCTCCCACCAACGCCACCCAATTCAACATCTATGTATCACCTCATCACATCCATTAATTTAATTTTGGCTCTGCTGTACATCCTCCACTCTTGCGCCCGCCAATCCCCTTTCCCATTGGCCTCTTTCTCTTTTTCCACCACCGCTAATCTCATCCACACTTTGTATTTCAGCCAAAAAATTTAAACGAACCCAAAAAGTTTATTATAGGGCAAACACAATCGTACACCATTACTTGAATTACGCTAACCATAAACTAATTTCTTCATTACTATGCTCATTAAAAAAACAAACTAGTCGTTCTCAACAAACTTTTATCTTGAAGAAGATAAACAAAATCAAGCCATCAATGATGGAAGTTGAAAGTAACAAATGTATAAATAGCTTACGAAATGATGTGGTTTCAAACTTTCTAATCGACATAAGACAGTTATATTAAAAGCAAAAATTATCCAAACATAATAAATTTTCTGCAAATATGTTGATATTCTTGTCTTAATCAGAAATACTCTCTCCGTCCCAGCAGAATTGGTCACTTTACTTTTTCAAAGTCAAATTTCATAAATTTTGACTGTAAATATATATTAATCTATATATAATAAAAATATCATGTGAGATCTTGTTAGATTCATCTTAACATCTATTTTCTAAATATTAATTTTTTATGCGGAATTGGTATATGTAGCTAAAGATATTGATGGTCAAAGATGATCATTGAAGACCATGAAAAAGCAAACATGTCAATTCTGCTGGGACGGAGGGAATATCGTTTAGTGACACGACACTACTAGCTAGCTACTACTAGCTTGGACAATCAAGAAAGGATAACCTAAGGCACAGGGCATGCAAAGTTGCAAGCATTAATGTTAATAACTATTACAAACTCATGTTGAAATATTGAAATCTAATTTATGATTCTCCTCGCAACTAGTGTCTCGAGGTTCATTTGTAAGTTATGTAGCACCCGCTACTCCATAAAATGAACAAAATAATTGCATATATTGAATACATGGCAGAATATTTTATATATTAGCAAATTTTGCATGTAAAGGTGTGGATCAAATCACATCTCAGCATGTATGAAGGTGTGATTAAATTCCATTTGTACATTCTTCTTCATTTGAATTGTCAATGTACCGCTTCAAAATTGTTTCTAAGTGTAATTACCTGGATAAGAGGCTATATATTTATGCTCGCAATAAATGAGAGAAAGCTACCAATTTATAAGTTGAATGCAATAAAATTTAACATGATAACTTGATGGTGGCGGATGTTGGTTAAGTCGGAGTCTGAAAAAGTAACGTTGCGTGGAACTACATCACTTCATATTTAGAGGAAATAGTAAATTGCCCCACTAAATAAGGATGTGGTTAGGTGCTCCAATGTCATGGATTCAAATTCTAACAGTCTCAGTATAGTAAAAATCATGATGTGATTACGGGTGGTTGATCCTATGATCCTTATCAACGCGGTGTCGAAATGATAGGATTTGAGGATGATAAAGGGATTTCACATTTTGCTCTAAGGTCATTGGTTCAAGTTCTTACAAACTCAATATTGTAAACATCAAGAAGTGATGATCACAAGTGGTTGACTCTTATACGCTGTGATCTACCTCTTCATCAACCCAATGCTGGAATGACACGACTTTGAGAACAAGGGATTTCACCTTTTGCTCAAGGAAATGATGGGACATTTTTTCAATTACTCTTCGGGTAACAAGCATGCAGGGCCCGGTTAATAAATAACAAAAATCCATGCATGGATTTCGGTCAGTGCGTACTTCAAATTTTAAGTCCAATGTAAAGACCAGAAAATTTTGTATGTTAGGGGATTAAATATGTAGGGGTAATGGTCCAATAATATCATGACAAGTGTACTGCTATATTGTTTGTGCAAAAGAACCTCAACTTGACAGCTATGGGAATATGGGCTCCTTTTGGGAGAATCCGGCGCTTTCTAGTTATATTGATTCAAAGGCACGGCCTAGAACGGGCTATCTGCTTTCGAGCTCGCCAAC
>JAULKM010096268.1:0-11074 GCA_032355605.1 Rubia tinctorum
TGAATGTTTGAAGGAGCTGTATGCGGAAGATGCTGAATTTAAGGAGATATGGGCGAAGTGCAACGAGGGCAACCTTAGTGGAGCAGATTATCATGTTCGTGATAGCTACTTGTTCAAAGAAGATCAGTTGTGCATCCCTAACTCTTCGTTGGGGGAGAAACTGATTCGGGATTTATATGGTGGCGGACTCAGTGGTTATTTGGGAAGAGATAAGACAATTGCTAGTTTGGAAGAGAGGTATTATTGGCCACATTTGAAGAGAGACGTGAGCACCATTGTTAAGAAGTGTTATGTCTGTCAGGTTTCTGAAGGTCAATCTCAAAATACTGGTCTTTATATGACATTACCTGTTCCTGAAGATATTTGGCAAGATTTGTCTATGGATTTTGTTTTGGGGTTGTCTCGTACCCAGTGTGGAGTAGATTCTGTGTTCGTAGTGGTGGATAGGTTTTCAAGATGTCGCATTTGTTTGGATATAACCCTCAATTGTTTGGAAAGTGTAAATATAACCCTCAATTTTTCAAAAGTGCTTATATACCCATGGCCGATTTTCAGATGTGCACATATATACTTATGGCCGGCCAAAATATGTCAACTTATACCCGAGTACTCATTTTTCCCCTCCTAATTTAATTTGGGTACAAGTGCTCGGTTATATGGCTTTGGATACAACTACACTTATAAAAAACATGGGGTTATATTTGCGCATAACAAAGAACTGAGTCTTATATAAGCACTTCGTTCTTTTATTTATTTTTTGTGCTAATTTTTGTTTGTTGTTATGTTTCAAATATGTCGAAGAAAACTGTGGCTGCTAATTCTCTAGACAACATTATGATGAATATTGCAAAATTTTACTCTCAACCTGCTGAAGGCAGCCATGTTGTAGGTTCTAGGAATATGAAGAAAGAAGCATCTTCTTAAGTTTTTGTAGATGTTTTATTTTTGTTTTTGGCGGGATTATTTGAATAATTTCTATTTCTATTGTATGTCGTGAGTGTATAGGTTTTAGGTTGATGTTTTAATGTTTTCTATGATCTATGTGTTTGGGTTGACCTTTCATAAATGAAGTGTTAATATTGTTTACATTTCATGTTCTGTTAGCATGATGCTCATTCCGTGGCTCTCCTGCTCATTGTTTTTGTTTTAGATATTGTGCATTAACTCATGTTTTTCATATTGTATTTTATGCAGTTTTTTGTTCCTAATGTGTAGTTCATTGATGTTTTTGAGTTCCGGTATGATGTTTTTATATCCTGTCTGATGATTTTTTTTAGCTTGTTATGAATTCTGCTTGATGATATGCTTACTCTTTTAGGTTGACGTTATGTTGTGATTTGTAATTTATTTGAACGATTTCTATACTTTATCTTATTTTGTATCTGTTTAGATTTCAGGTTTTATTGTTATAGCTTGATGTTCTTTGTGTTTGAATTGGGTTTTCATATATACTGAGTTAGCAAGATGCTTGTTTAATTTATGACGACTTAGCTCATGTTTTTAATACTTTATTTAATGCAATTTTTTATTCTTAATGTGTTGTTTATTGATTTTTTTTAAAAAAATTGTTTTTGTATGGTGTTATTAATATTCTGTTTGATACTTTCATATTTTAGCTTTATATGGATTATGCCCATTACTGGTAAGGAAGTTATTGAATTTAGAAATTCTGGGAAGGACAAAATTAAGGATTTGGAGCTGATGGATAAATGGAAGATTGAGTTTGGTGTCAATGGCCTGGGTAATATTCCATGTGACAAGTTGTTGTCTAAGATTACTTGCTTTGGTAGAAGGGGGTGAAGAGTTTAAGAAATTGTTTGTCATGTATGTTGTCTGCAATTTTTGAATCCTACGGCTATGTGTTTAAAAAAATTGTGTGATGGTGTGGGCAGGTACAAGTCTAATTTTTACACAGTTATGAACGTTTATGCTGATGTGCTGTTAGTGTGCTTTCTGTATGGGTTTCCTAGTCTAGGGTAATCGGACCCTACTATTATATCCTTAATTCAGCATTATGAAACAAAAATAAAGTAAAATTAATGAGCAGGTGTAGTAAGGTTAGTGTGGCTGGTTATGATTCTGGATTGAAGACTAAGCAAAGTTTTCCTTAGACTTGTATGGGTACGCTTTAAGCTCAGGTGGCGGTGAATTTTTGAGTAAAAGCATACATGATAATGTTGATAAACCCTGTGTAAGTTCTCGATATTTGACTTTTCATATTTGTGAAGATCCACCATCTGATGAAGATCTTCATACGAAATGAGCCACTATAAGTAATTTTTAAGTTGTGAATTTTTAATTTTAGAAGTTGATGTTTATCATACTATTTGTGATATTTCATTTTTAGTGATTATATATGTGTTGGTTTTGTTTAGATTTATGATTTTGGTGTTTTGGAGGATATTAGTCAAGCCATTGATGGGTTCGGGAGAAATGTTGAGATCGTGACTAGAGCACTTGTCTCTGATTCAAAGAAAGCTATCCCGGAAGACTCTTCTTTAGAATCTAGCGACCCTCAACCAACACCTGTGAATTCCTATGATTTATTTTCTGATCCAGAGGTGTTTGAAGCTATGGATAACATTATTAAGAATGCTTTGAAGAATCATGCTCTTGTTGCTCCTTTTTTGAAGAAAGAACTAGAGCCAACATTTGATCTTGGACTTGGTGGATTAAATAAGACATCATCTTGAATAGCAGAAAGACATCATCTTGAATAGCAGAAGGACATCAAAAGAAAGCTAAAGTGGGTGGAAAGGGAAAGAATTTTGCAAAGTCTCCCAAGGCAGCTGGTAAGGGAGGCAAGTCATGAAAGCAAGATGGGAAGAAATAAGATGACATTGTGATGTGTTAATTTTTTTTTAAAAAATGATTAGTTAGTGCTAATGCAATGGACGATTCAGAATATTGTTTTTGAATCTTTAAGTAATTTGGTTGATGTGTTAGGGATGTTGAATTTTGTTTTTATGGTGGTTGATGTTGAATGTTTTGATGGTTCTGGTAACATGCATTTTCACAGGCTAATATACATTATTTTTAGTGTATATGTTTGTGTGTTTTGATAAAATTGATTTTGTGTTCAGTTCTCCGGAGTTCATATTTTATCTTTTGAATTTTACGTTTAATTTTAATTTGACAAAATTGTTTTTTTGGTGCCCAACATAATATTTTTTACCATTTTTTGGTCCACGAGAGCAAAAACGCATTTTTAGTACCCCACAAATTCAAAGTGAAATCTTCAATCTCCAAAGCACATTAAAGAAGATATTAGTAGTTAAACATTGACCCGATTTACACAAAAAAGAGTATAACATCAATAGTATAGAGTGTCGTACTTTCTCCATTCCATAATTATTGGCACAATTCGACTTTTGGAGTAAATCAGGTTAATATTTAACTACTAATATCTTCTTTTATGTGTTATGTTTTGGAAAAAAATAAGAAATATATTATGACGAATTCAACAACATATTATATAATAATGGTCTTATGTACATAATAAAAAAATAAAATGATTCATGTTGCTTAGTTTGACTCCAAAAGTTAAACTGTGCCAATAATCATGAGACGGGGATAGTAATATTTTAGGTAAACATTTTTAAAATCATCTATATTATAAAATTGTTAAACTTAAGCCTCATCACACGAATTAAATTTTATTTGTAAATCATTAGATAAAAAACATCATAAGACAATAATGAAACATTAAAGAATTTAATTGAAGTGACACAACAATGCATAGTATACGTGGATCGGAGCATATGAATATCTTATTTAAATTAACATCCTTATCCGTATGTAGTTGTAAAACATCAAACAAAGGAATTGAATTATCACGGTGCAATAGTGTAAATCACATGATGTCAACAAATAATGTTTATCCTCCAGCAAGTTGGTTTTAGATCAAATATTTGAAAATTGCAGGTGGCCTCTGACCGATAATTACATAATCTCAATTGCTCTTGCCTTTTAATATGCTATTTTCCTCTCACTATTGTGCAAGTACTCACATTCTTTTCCTTGTTAATTCATGATTATGTTGAGTGATGTGGCGCTTGATTTCACATATGTTGTCATCAACAAGTTTGATCCTGATTGCAGCTTTACATCCGGTTCTTGATATTAAGAATATACATTGGTTTTTCTTCTCTTTCTTGGTAACTGTTGATTTGGTGTGTGTTGAGTTCCTGAAACTAATTTTCCTCGACGAGAACATGTGTAATATTTTCCCCAAGCCTTTCCTTCATTTGTTAGTCGTTGCGATGACTTTCTTACACCAAATTCGAGTGAAGTTACATGTGCACGATATAATGTTTCAACCTGTTCCATGTACTTACTCATACTCCATGTAAGGATTCAATTTGATCTATTTCTAACAAGTTTGGTAAATGATTACATAAATATGTATTTGAAAACAATGCAATGAAATCGGATTATGCTAATACTCAGTAATCAGTAATTCTTCATATTATGTTTTTAGTATACCATCATGCTATGAATTTGTAACATCAAAAAATATATGACTAACATCACATGCTATAAATTTTATTTCCGTTAGAGACAAAAAAAATCAAAATAATAGAGATATAATTTATTTAGAATCATGATAAGAAATGAATACCTTTTCTGATTGGTTTTACATATATCATGTTCCATATTTGTTTATACTTTGTATCCATTTGCACTCAATATATATGTTTATATATATATGTATATGTATATGTTTATATATATGTATATGTTTATGTTTGTTTATATATATGAATATATTTATATATATGTATATGTATATGTTTATATATATGTATATGTATATGTTTATATATATATATATGAATACACACTGCCACAATATTTGTGAATTTTGCATTCTATCATGGTATCAGTCAGGTTTCTCTAAAAATCTTGGTCATTTCTCTCTCTTTTTCCAAAAAAAACCTATTATATTCTATCCTTTGTTGCTCTCTTCTTCCTCACACAAACGCTGAGGTAGACGTTGACTGCAATTGCAAGCTTACTATATGATTGGTATGTTCTGTCTCTCCATTAGTGTTGTGAATTGTTTGTTACTTTTTATAAATATATATATATATGTCTGCGACGCTGGCCACCACCCACCTGCCGCAGTCGCTGCTGCCTTTTTTTTTATCGATGTCGGACGTCATCGCGTTCTTCCAATCACCGACGCTGCCACCTGTTCCCGGTGTTTACCAACTCTCTCCCTACTTGGATCATGTTGTTTTAACAAAAAAATATGGGTTCTCGCCGTCGATCCTGGTCACAAGCTCTCGTTTCTGGTCTCGTCATCATCTTCTCCAGCAAATTTTTGGTTTCAGCTTTTAGTGTCATCTGCTTGACATCACGCGTGAAGATATCATATGTTTTTCACTTTCCGGTTGGTGTCACTCATGCGCATCACTCCCTAGACGCGCTCGCCTATTGCAGCACATGTGTCCACGCATATTTTTTTCTCTTCCTCTTTATTGTTCACAACTGTAGCGTGGCCAATTTCTTGCGACTTTTTTTTCTTCAATTTCTCGCTAGTTTTTTTATCGCAAGATCAGCGCCTAGTCAGCATCCTAGTCAGTGCTTGGTCAGCAAACCTGGTCAGCGCCTCAACCACGCTCAGTGAGCACTGAATTATTTTTTTTATTATGAATCATTTTGATCAAGCACGGTGCCAATGTTATGATGTTCTAGGTCATGTTGCTTCCTCTTGCTCTAAACTGCACGGTGAATGGTACCAGTTGCAGTGTCAGTGGTGTGAGAAATTTGATCACATTGTCTCGATGTGTCCTCACTTCATCCCTTGAGCTTTTTCTCCCAGCTCTTTATCACATTATCCTCCGCATGCTCGCTAGATAACTGATTCTGGCGCAACCAACCATATTACTTCTTCTAAGTCTTCTCTTGATTGGTGACTCCTTATCCTAGTAACAATCGTGTTATTTTTGGTAATGGTTCTATTATTAACATCACCCATGTTGGTCATTCTCAAGTATCTGATTCATTATCTTTGTCCGATATTTTGGTGGTTCCACAAATTACTAAAAAATTGTTTTCTATAAGCAAATTAAATCGAGATTTGAATGCTGCTATTTTCTTTGATGATTCTCCTTTCACTATTTCAAAAAAAAGTTTACTAGTGATGTTATTGGCAAAGGTCATTCTGATGGGGGTTTATATGTTTTGGATTATGGTGATGCTGCTTTATCTGTTTTTGTTGCATCGAGTGCGTCTAAAGCATCTTTTGAACTTTGGCATAGTAGACCGGGTCATGTTCCTCACAACATCATTTCTTCTTTGAGCAAGTTTGGATGTTTGTCTGTTACTAGTCTGTTTCCAAAGCCGCATTTATGTTCCTCTTGTGAGATAGCAAAGAAGAAACATCTTTCTTTTACTGAAAATAATAGACGTGCAACACACTTGCTTGATTTGGTTCACTGTGATCTTTGGGGGCCCACGCCCATTGTCTGTCGTGTTGGTTTCTATTATCATGTTATCTTTGTTGATGATCACTCTCGTTTCACTTGGTTCCACCCTCTGAAACGTAAGTTTGATTTTGTAGAGGTATATATTGATTTCGAGGTGCTGGTTGAGAACAATTTTCTACATCTATCAAGGCTTTTCAGAATGATGTCGGGACAGAGTTTATAAACTCTCGCATGCGATCTCATTTTGCTTCCAGTGGCATTAATCACCATCTTTCATGTCCTTACGCACCAAAGAAAATGGTTGAGGTGAGCGAAAACATTGTCACATCACAGAAATATGTGTATGTGTGTGTGTGTTTTGGTGTGTTTGTGGGTATGTGTGTGTGTTTTGGTGTGTTTTGGTGTGTTTGTGAGTGTGTGTGCGTTTGGTGTCAGTTTGTGGGTATGTGTGTGTTTTTTGGCGTATGTGTGGTGTATTTGTATTTGTGTGTGTATTTTGGTGTGTTTGTTTTTGTGTGTGTGTGTTTTGTATACATTCTCAAAACACACCATGTTTTCAATAAATTTATGGTGTTAGGGGTGTAAACACACACATGTTAATGGTGGCATTAAAAATAATGAGGAGGTATCATAGTAGCGTAGAATATAAAGAATACAGTAAGATAATGAAATAAAGAAAAGAGACAAGTTCTTTTATAAACCTACCTACTTGAAATAAATGGCAATATAACCTTCCAGTGTTTGAAAGTGTCAAATATAACCCTCTCCAAAAACTTTTAGCTAGAATTTTGTAAAAAAACATTTTTGCCCTTGTGAAAAAATACTTTAAAAAAATAGAAAATGACTTTGTAACCCTTAGAGTCATTAATACTACAAATATTGTTGCCGGACCACAGCCGAACCGCCTCCACTGCTATTGTGACAGGTAGGGTTATATTAGCACATTATAAAATACTGATAGGATTATATCAGTACATTCCTAAAAATTATTGGGCTATATCAGCACATTTGCAAAAAAAAGTAGGGTTATATCTGCACATACTATAGAATACATGAATTTTGATCATATTTTATTTATTTTGCTGTGTTTAGTCTGGATTGATGGTTGTATAACTTTTGGTGTTGTTTGCGGTTGTTATTTTGTTGTGTTGTTTGACCTAGGGTTTTTAATGTTGGTGAGTTTTGAAATGAGGCTACGATATGTGATAATAGTGTTTAATATGAATGATGGTGTTATGATGTCGAATTTTACGTTGTGTAAGATGTTGTTATAATGTGATAATGGTGTATATGATAATGTGTTTGCCCGTTAAGGCCAGCCGAGTACCACACACTTAACTTTTATAATATGTATTGATATAACCACTTTTTACGAATGTGCTGACATAACCCTATAAGTTTTAGGAATGTGCTGATATAACTTTGTCAGTTTTCATAATGTGCCGATATAAGCTTACATGTAACGGCGGTGGTGCAGTAGTAATCCGGCGATGGTCCGGCGAACTGTAAAGGTAAATTTGTCAACTCAAATTCAAATTTTAACACTAAGGGTATTTTGGGCATTTTACAAACAGTCAACACAGGAATTTGGAAGTTAATGCCGAAAATGGGGGTCTGAGTGTTATATTCGTACTTATATTAACTAATTAGGGTTATTTTTGCACTAAAAATTATTTGAGCGTTATATTGATATTTAGTCAAGTAGGATATATTGGTATATATCCCTAAAGAAAACATCATGATTCTACTTTATCTTTAACATAACTCCTCTTACAAGTTCACTGTTAGCCGAAATAGTCTCCAAGAAACTCAATCTCGTAATGTAAGCCAATTTCTCAGAATCAACGGCCTGATATCCTCATGAATGATGATCCAAATTCTTTCAGGAAATAGCACCCATCGTGACACACCTAAAAATGACTCTACTCGTTGCAATGAACCGACAGTAGTTTTTGTACATCGTCAATTTCATGGTTGTGTATCTCCTCTTTATAGCATCTTGTATGGTATAAAACAAACTTGATCATTTGCAAAGAAAGTGGCTTTCTCCCAATGAAGAATTCGGCCATGTTTGTTCCACTGCCAAGCATAAGCAGACACTCTATATTAATCTTACAACTTCCTAGGAATTTTTTAGGGGTAGCAAATGGGCGGACAGGTCAAATACGGGTTGGATAAAATGGGTAGTTAAAAAATATGGGTATGACCCATTTTATGATGGGTAAAAAATGTGTCGGGTCAAAATGGGTCGAGTTGAAACTCACTCAACCCGCGAGTTGAAAGTCATTCAACTCATGAGTCAAAAATAGATAAACTCGCGGGTTTCAAACCATATATAAACCTATATGGATTTATGTATCAACTCATATGGGTAAACCCCAAGGGTTTCAACCTGTATATTAACCCATATGGGTTTATATACCAACACATATGGGTAAACCTGAGGGTTTCAACCCATATATTGATCCATATGAGTTTATATACCAATTCATATGGGTAAACCTGAGGGTTTTAACCCATATGGGCAAACCCGCGGTCAACCCATAAACCCAACCCGTTCAACCCATATTTTTCAACTACCTATTTAACCCATTACCCATTTAACCCATTAATCATTTTACCCATACCCATATAGGTTTAAAATTAGATAACCCGCTTGACCTGCGGGTTACGAGTCTATTTTGCCACCCCTGACATTGTGTAACTAAGTCTATGGTTTAAGTACATCAACAAGACGATGAAACTCTATATGCCATTAGATTAGGGTTTCAATTTAATCAAATGTGAAACGATATTCGTCTCTTCGTAGTGGAGCCCTCTCTTTTCAGTGGATAACTTATTTATTACCAGTCAGTCTGATATTATAGCGATCTTATTCGTTGTGCCCAATGCTCCTCTTCTAGCGACTCGACACCAGAGACCCTGAAAGGGCGCCTAGACTTTACTTTACGCCTTGGAAGGAATATGGGTCTCCCTATCAATTGGCAAGGCCTCGCGTAAGTCTATGCCGGTGCCGGTACTTTTCTTGGAAGGGTGAAAATAAACACCTTTTAGTTGAAGGATAAAATTTAGGGTGTATAACTTGGGAGACCCCTCAACTCCCTTCATCGTTCAATTTTGACCCCTTGTGTTTTTTAACACTTTTGACCTGTCAACTAACAGAAATGCTGAGTTGTGACCCTTCTGTCCGGTCAAAACGTTAATTCTAAAGTTTTCTCCGTTAATTGAGGGTAAAAATGATTTTTTACGTTTATTATTTTACAAACCGCCCCCTTTATTTTCTTTACTTACATATAGTCCCTCTTTATTTAAATTACAAACCCACCCCTTACTGCATTTTTATTAATTACAATTCAACTCAACCCCTCCCCAACCACCCTCCTGACACCTTCTCTGGCCACCACCTCCCAGCCCAATCCCCCGCTACCTCCTCCCTGCCCAAGCCCCCACCACCACCCCCGTTCACCTTCTCCGCCACCACCTCTCAGCCTAATCCTCTGGCACCACCCTCCGTTCATTGGGAGAACGTCGTCGTTCCTCTAAAAGTTATATGCCCAAATTACGGCTAACTACTAGATAGTATATAGTGGTAGTGGTTCATTAAACGTAGTTAAAAAGGCACACCAAAATGTCACCCTGAATGTGCAGTAACAAAGTTGGAGGGTTTTGAGTTTATAAAAACTGTGACTACTTTAAACAACTACAACTCAGCAGTTCTGTTAATTGAGGGGTCAAAAGTATTCAAAAAAGACAAAGGACCAAAAGTGAACGATGAAGGAAGTTCAGGGGTCTCCCAAGTCATTCACCCTTTTAAATATTTATTTAATTTTTTGTATTTTTTTTTCAAATTCCAGTAGGAGGGAAAATAGGGGTAGGGTAGGGGTAGGGGTAGGGGGTGGGGGGATTGGTGAAAGACTCCTGCTAAAACAATTGGGGAAAGGACCCTAGGCAAAAGAACAAGAATTGTGTGGGGGTCTCTATCTAAAGTTTTGATTGGATCACATGAGATAATCTCTGTCAAAAATCTAAAGTTTTGATTGGATCACATGAGATAATCTCTGTCAAAAATACTTATAATATTTAAATTAAAATTATTATTTTTATAAAAAATGTCATAATTGCTAACAAACGTATGAAAATCCGTCAATATATTTGCAATCACTTATCCACATGGCTGACATGAACTTTCACTTCCACTCATATAGTCAAGTCGTCAGGTATTAGGGCATGTACAGTGGTGGTTTCTTAATGTTAAAAAAACGCTCTAGAAACCGAAAACACTCACAATGATGGTTTCTAGACCGATTTTTAGTTAAAAAACCGATCTCTAGTTTCTTGTGTGGGAACCGGTTAAGAAACCGGTCCCTGACCAAAAGCACTGACAGGGGACTGATTCCCTCTGCCTTGCCGGTCAACAATATCATGCGCCCAAGAAATTTTACCTTCCCCCTTTTTTTATTTCAACAATATTGAATACACCCTCCCTCCATTTCAGCCGTGATCTTTTTTTAATACTCCCTCCGTCCCAGTCTAAATTGTTTATTTACTTTTTGAGAGTTAAATTTTTTACATCTTGACCATAAATATAAAGTAATATATTTATAATAAATATATCATGTGAGATATTGTTATATGAGTCA
>JAULKM010096286.1:0-11073 GCA_032355605.1 Rubia tinctorum
GGGGCAACCTTGGAGTATATGGTATTCATTAGTTTTGTCCAATAACATTTAATTAATACATAAAATTTCTTCATTTCATTGTATCTAACATGTTTATCTGATTTATGCAGATTCAAGTTATGTTCAGGATGCGCCTCAGGTCTGAAATTAATTTTAACACATGTCCCCCACCTCACGCAGACGTTATCAGGGACAACCTTGAAGATGCCATATGTGCCCTAGAATATGCGCATGAGCCCTTCAGAGTGCGGTACTATCAGCCACATGTGCACACAGAGGGACCTCCCCCTGGTGTCAGGTACAATGAAATCAGAAACCACCGTCCAGCTCCTCCTGGCCGACAGGGTGGTCGCTGATGCCGCCCTAGAAAACCTACTACTGACATTGGTTCCTCTAAAGCCGGACCTTCACATGCTAGTCCAGCCGACAGAGGACCATCAGATGCTGGACCATCACATTCCACCACTTCTCCAATTGATTTTACTGCATACCGTACTCCAACTAGTAGTCATGTGCATATATCTCTGACTGCTCCGTACCATACAACTAGCAGTCCTCAAGTGCAACATCATTTCAATTATGAAGCTGGAGACAATATGGAGGAGGATTTAACGAAGGGAATTCAGGATGAAGACTTAGCAGCGTCTACTCATGTGCATGTAAGAAGACACACATCCCGCACCATACGCCTGCCGCCATGTAGAACAGGTGGAAAACTTTGCGGAGGGCATCATTAATACAGTCGAGACGTGTTCAATTAACATTGTATTACTATTACATACATTTCTAACAATTCATATAAGAATGAATTCATATTTTGTTATTATTATCGTCCTCAAATTAAATAAACATAGAATAGGACTACTATTCTATTTTTTATATTGAAAATAATGCTAACCGAGCATAACATATTTTTAAAAACAAAATATGTCTAGGTTATTCAAAACAAAAATAATAATAGGTTATTAAAGAAAATGTTAATTCATTAGAAAAAATATCCATATATATATATATGTATATGTATTAATTTCGCCCAGAAATCATTAGCCGAATGCATTCCCTAAATTAATTGTTTCCTTCTACCTAAAATTGGACATAACGTAGAGGGGAAAATGTTATATACATTTAGAAGACAATCATAACGAAGACAAAAAAAATGTACCATATTAATTTTTCCTTCTTTTAAACAATCTGAAATGAAAAAATCTGCATAGAGGACGCATTCTCTTCATTGATTTTCTGAGTCTATTATTTCAAAAAACATAAAACAGAAGAATAATTTTAAAAGAAATTGAAGAGATGACGCATTCGCTATTTAATTTTTTCCTTCACATTAAAAAATGCTAATAAATAAAGTAAAATAATAAATATTACCTGACGCATTTGGAGAATGCGTCCTCTCAATTTCAAATATTTATTTTTTTAAAAAAATAAAAACCACACAAATTACATAAAATGAAAATGAAAATGAAAAAGGACTCATTTGGAGAATGCGTCTTCTCAATTTTAAAAATTTTCCTTTCAAATATCGGAAAAAACGTCCAAATATATTAAATAAATTCAAAAATAATAGATGACGCATTTGGGGTCAATTAAAAAAATTATTTCTGAAAAAAGACTAATATATTGAAAAAAAATAAATATCAGATCACGCAATTGGAGAATGCATCCTCTTGTTTTTCATTTTTTTAAAAAATCGGAAACCAAGAAACTAAAATAAATAAAATCTAATTAATATTAGAGGATGCATTCATCAAATGCGTCCTCTTCATTTATATATTTTTCCAAAATTTTAGAAAAAAATAAACTAACAAAAAAATTCAAAAAAATATATTAGAGGACTCAATTTTAATTTTTTTATTTTGAAAAGTAAAAAAAATTAATTTAAAATTTTAATGCCTTTTCCTTATTCTTTTCCATTCTGACGTTAAATCCTACTTGGCATCCAAGTTTTGTATTTTAACCCCCTTCCAAGAATACTCAATGAAGACCTCTACTCATTGAGAGTTTCCTTATTCACATGGTATCAGAATCGGGTTTTTTGATCCTTTTCCCTTTCCAGCAGCCGTGTCGGCGTTTCTTCTCCCTCCCCTATCAAACGACCGCCTCTCTTCTTTTCTTCTTCATCAAGCAACAATCACTCCTTTCTCTCCTTCGTTTCCTGTTTCTCTCCATGGCCGAAAACACCAAACTCTCATACAATACTCTCCTCCACATGTTCACCATCAAACTAACCCCAACCAACTTCCTCCCGTGGAAGCGACAAGCAGCTAATATCCTCAAGTCGTAGGGCTTGTACGGTTTTCTCGATGGCACAAAGTCGTGCCCAGTGCTTCCCAGCCCACACCTGGAATCCACTTCGTCGACGATGTCCTATGCCTCTATCATTGGTGCTTCTCCTGGAGGGTTGAAAACAGATCTGAAAGCTGCTTATGAGTAAGCTTTGGTGAATCATGAAGCTTGGCTTGCGGAAGACCAAAGGGTTTGTAGCTTGTTGTTTTCGTCGTTGACTCAAGAGGCCTTGGTTGAGCTCGATGATTACGCAACTTATTAGCAAATATGGAGAACATCTCCGTTGTATATCAGAACCAAAGTAAGTCTACTATTTTGCGCCTTCGTTTCAACGCCTTTGCTGTACAAAAAAGTTCATGAATTGCACCTTCAGTTTAAGAGCATTTTTTATCAACTCTTTGTCCTAGGTTCACCTGGTTTGAATAATGATAAACTTTTATGGTTTCTGACTGCTCTCGGTTATGATTACAAAGACTTTTCTGCTCCCTTAATCACTACGTCTATAACTC
The DNA here is from genome assembly GCA_032355605.1 of Rubia tinctorum. Classification (NCBI taxonomy): domain Eukaryota; kingdom Viridiplantae; phylum Streptophyta; class Magnoliopsida; order Gentianales; family Rubiaceae; genus Rubia; species Rubia tinctorum. The sequence continues at coordinate 2,802 of JAULKM010096286.1, forward strand.
CCTCGTATGTCGATACTGTTACTCATGCAAAGAACCACGAGGCCTTTTTAAACAATTTGCAGGAACAGTCACTTTCTGAATCTGCCTCCGGTGGCCCCGCGTGGCCCCATGCACCGGCGGGTGCAGTGCATGATGGCTGCGCGTCTGCCTCACGAGCCGGTCCTTTTGGTCATTTTACTGGTCGCATACATGCCAGATTTTTGGGAAATCTTCCTGACGTGGACGTGGGCTTCAATGCCAGTGATGTCGCAAAATGGACCATGATGCCTTACACTGTTATCGATTGATCCAGTGCCCTTCTGAGACCTCTCATCTTGTACACCAGTTTCAGTCCTCTCTTCAGCTTGAACCGGAGGCTATCACCTCTGATTGGTACCTTGACTCCAGAGCTTCCATCTATATGAGCTCTTCCGCCTCCAACCTTGAAAGTGTCACTCCCTATACTGGTAATTCCTATGTTTCTGATGGTAATGACAATACTATCTCTATTTCTACTATTGGTGATTCTCAGCTTACGAGTTCTTTATGAATGTATGATACTTTGGTTGTTCCTGATATAACCAAAAATTTATTGCCAATTAGTAAGCTTACCAGGGATCTTGGTGTACTAATTACATTTGATGATCGTTCTTTCGTGATTCAGCACAAAGTCATCGGGGCAGTCATGGGCAGAGACCACAGTGAGGATGGTTTATATGCGCTAGACCGGGGTGAAGAGGAGCTACTTTCTTTCACTAAGCAAAATAAAACTCGGGTTTCTTTTTAGTTGTGGCATGCCCTTTTAGGACATGTGTCCCCTAGTATCATTTCTTTGTTAGTTAAAAATGGTGAACTCTCTGTTTCTTCTTTATTGCTGAAACCTAATGGCCTCATGTGTTATGGCGAAAGGTCATAAACTGTCTTTTGTTGAGAACTCTACAAGAGCTAAACATGTTTTGGATTTGATTCATTGTGATTTGTGGAGCTAGTCTCATGTTTTGTCTGGACATGGTTTTCCTTACTATGCTCTATTTGTGGATGATTTTTTGAGATTTACTCGGCTTTACCCTCTTCGGTGAAAATATGATTTTATTGATGTTTATATGAAATTTGAGGAGTTTGTAGAAAATCAATTTTCATCCAGGATCAAAGTGTTTCAGAGTGATGGTGGTACTGAATTTCTAAACACTCATTTTCGGACACACTTTGAAATTAAGGGGATCCACCATCAGATTTCTTGTCCCTACACACCTGAACAGAACAGACGCGCTGAGCCCAAACACCGTCATGTGGCTGAAATGGGTCTTACTATGCTTTTTCATTCACATTTGCCCCTATCGTTTAGGATAATGCCTTTGCAACGGTTGTTTATACCATCAACCATCTTCCTATCCCAGTTCTTGATAGAGCTTCGCCCTACAATATTCTGTTCGACCAAGCACCCATATGCTCTAACTTTCATCCTTTTGGTCGTAGAGTATATCTCTTTATTTTCTCTTATGCTAAGCACAAGTTGTCTCTTCGTAGTATCCCATGTGTGTTTGTCGGCTATAGCTCTCAATACAAGGGGTTTTTCTATTTTGACTCCACTGCTGGTCAAGTATATATCACTCGATATGCACAATTTAATGAAACCTGCTACCCCTATGCCATTGCGAGTTCAAGTTCTACTACTTTTTCTTCTCTGGATGTTTCATTCATTATCAATCTGGTTCTTCCTGATACCAAGCCTGAGTCGCCCTCGTCATCTTCCTTCGCACCATGTTCCTTGTGCTCGGCATATCCATCTATTCTGGTGGCTCCTACTCCTGCAGCTCCTGAATCAGCACCTACTTCTCCTATGGTGCACTTTGTCTTCTTGTGATACCTCTTTTGATGGTTCTCCTAGTCAGCCACCTTCTCGGACTCATCCAATGACCACTAAGCCTCGTACTGTTTTACGTATTCCTCATCACGTTGATGATTTTATTGTTACTGGTCTTACTACTGCAGTTCTTACCCACTTTGAGCCTCAGGGTTATCAGGCTGCACTTCGTGATCCTTAATGGGTTGCTACAATGGATGATGAGATGACGGCTCTTCAGAAGCAACATACTTGGGATTTAGTCCCTCGATCGGCCATTTGATTTGAATATTGTCGGCTCCAAATAGGTTTTTTGGCTCAAATACCGTCCTGACAGTAGTATTGAGCATCACAAAGCACGATTTGATGCTCAAGGATTCTTGCAACTACCGGGTTTTGACTTTGATCACACCTTAAATCATGTGGCCAAAGCTTCCACTATTCGTATGGTTGTTACCATTGCTACCATGCATAAATGGCCTCTGTACCAGTTAGATGTCAAGAATGCCTTTCTCAATGGTGTTTTTGATGCACCAGGATAAATGGTGAAACATGTCGGCTTCAAGGATCCTACTCGGTTTGACTATGTTTGTTGTCTGCAAAAAGCCATCTATAGGCTTAAACAAGCATCAAGGCTCTGGTTTGAGCTGTTCAGTTCATTTCTTCGCAATCTTGGTTTTGTCTGGAGTTCTTCTGAGACATCTTTGTTCACGTTTTATCGAGGCAATATTATTCTCTATCTATTAGTTTATGTAGATGATATCATCCTTACTGGTAATGACTCTACCGCCATTCGTCAGTTCACCTCTCACACTCATCAGGAGTTTTCCATAAAGGATCTTGGCTCTCTCGGCTACTTTCTTGGCATTGAGGTCTCTTCCACTGACTCTGGTCTCTTTCTAAGCCAGGTGAAGTATGCTAGGGAATTCCTTCATCGAGCTGGAATGTCTGATGCTATGCCGATATCCATTCCCTTTGTACTTGCTTCTCAGCTTCTCGGTGACTCAAGCGAGCCTTTCAACAATCCCACTCTATATAGGTCATTGGTTAGTGCTCTGCAGTATCTCACCATCACTGAACCATATTTGGCTTTCGCTGTGAATTCTGTTAGCCGGTTTCTTCAGGATCATCGTAATGATCATTTTGCGGCTGTCACGTGGATTCTTTTATATGTCAGTGGCACTCTTCATTTTAGATTGTCCTTCTGCTCCTCCGCTTCCACAAACGTGTTAGGGTACTCTGATGCTGATTGAGCTTGCTTCCTAGAGACTCGACGCTCAACTTATGACTATACAGTTTTTCTTGGAGGTAATCTTATTTCTTGGGCCTACTGTATCCCGCCCTAGTTTAGAGTCTGAGTACCGTGCCTTAGAAAATACTGTGGCAAAGTTTTTTGGCTTTCTCATTTGCTTCAGGATTTACATTTTCCGCTTTATGAGTCACCTATTTTGCTGTATGACAACAATAGCGCTATTTTCCTTGCTCAGAATATGATGGCTCACAAGAGAGAGAAGACATTGATATCGACAATCACTTTGTTCGAGAATTGGTTGTCTCTGGGAAGTTACGTGTTCGTCATGTGCCGATATTTCTTCAGGTTGCGGACATTTTCACCAAAGGCCTTTCTCGTCCCGTGTTTGAGTTTTTTAGATGCAAGCTTTGCGTTCGCTTCACTTGAGGGATGTGTTAGGATAGATGAGATCATAGATTAGATATAATTGTGATTTGATTATGATTTGATTGAGATATGTCTAGATACATTGTATGTTTAGGTCTTGTATTCTCTATATGTATTCTACATAATGAAGACCTCATTGAGAGTTTCCTTATTCACAAAGCCACCGTGTGATCTACCAACACAATCCCACAATGCTATTTGAACCTGAGAACACCAACATTAATGAACCACTACCACAACAGTCTAAACCACTATGGTAGCACTACCATAGATGATTGAGAAATCACAATTGAGACTATTTGCATACCCGCAACTTCGTGATTTTTTAAAGAAAAATTATTCCAAAATTCACATTCTTAATAGAGAGTGAATTAACTCTTTTAGGTCACAGTAAAAATAGATCTTAATTAAATTAAATATCATCAAACTCTTCTTCTAAATTTTGAAAAAGACTCTTGTTAGACCGACTAACAGTTATACCAATCATGAAAAATATCGTTTCAATAACTTTTATGGTCAATTTATAATTATTTATACATTGAAATACACTTAAAAGGAAATTCAAAGTTATAACAATATAATTATAAGAATCTCGTTACAATAAATAAAAATAAACATCATATCACCATATTAATTAAATCCATTATAAAACAAGACTTTGTGCTAAATTTTAATGTAAAAAAAGTTGAAATGTGTGAAACTATAATACTTTCTCTGTCCCAGATAAAATTATACTCTTACTTTTTTGACACTATTATCTATCAAAGTTTGACCGTATATTTGAATAAATATATGAAAAATAATATTACCGTATATGATATTGTTCAATTTGTCGTAATAATTAGTTTCTAAATATCAACTTTTTATTTGTCGTTATTATACGTATTTAAACATATTAACGGTCAAACATGTTTCTTGAACAACATGCTAATGATTGCACTGCAATTTTATTTGGGACAAGGGGAGTAATATAAAATGACGGTTGATAGTATTTTATCAAGAGTGGGTCTCCTTACAGATGGGCTGTCTATAACCTTGTGGAAATTCCACTTATTTTTCAAGGTATACACTGCATCTGTGTTAAAGGGCGAACGACTTGGGAAACCCATGAACTCTTTCCATCGTTCACCTTTGCCCCCCCCCCTCGATACTTTTGACCCCTCAACCAACAAAACTGTTGAGTCCCGACCCTTCAGTTTAGTCATTCCATTAAAGGTGAAGTAAATACCGTTAGTTTATGAATTCTTAACAAAATGGAGGGTAAAATGGACTTTTCATATTTAATTTCACTACAATCCAGCCCTCACTCTTTTTTTCTTCTTTGAGCTTCGAGTCCCTCCCCGCTTCGCTATTCCAGTCTATAAATCGTCCCTCTCCCGTCGATAAATCGTCATTCCCGTCGAACCACTGCCATGAACTCCGACGTCTTCCACCACCGCCGCTATGAACTTCAATGTCTTCTCCATTGATTGATTTCCCCATCGAAAGGGAAATCCAATTGCAACAATTCCGGTGCTGCCCATTCTCCTCCTGGCGCTGCCCATTCTCCTCCTCTCGCTGCCCATTCTCCTCCTCTCACTTCCACTTCCGACATCATTGTTTCAAAACCCACGTCATCACTCCAAAGTTGATGGCAGAAGGCGGAGGGTGCGCCTCCCCACCGCCGCCGCCGCCGCCTTTTCTCTCCCCCCCCCTGCTGCTAATTTTGACACCCTGGTTTTCAAAGCCCGCGCCACCACTCCAAGAACGACGGCGGGTGCCGCTCTGGACTCAATAACGATGGGTAGACTGAACCACACCAGCTCCGACACTGACCCTAAGCCCACCACCACAGTCGATCCACATGGATGGGGGTGAACCATATCCACAGTCGAAATCGAGCTCAACATTGAGATGGGGGTGGAACCCTGAGGTATGATTTTAGGAAAAAAAATATTTGGCTTCCATGTGGGCGAATCTAGGGATGTCGGCAGTGGGAGAGGAGGTTCATGTGGTGGACTGAAGGAGAGAAGCGAGATGGTGGGTGTGGTGGTGGCGGATTCAGGAGCGGGAAGGGAGAAGGCAAGAGGGAGGGGAAGGGAAAAAGAAAAAGAAAAAGGGGAAAAGGGAAAAGAAAAGGGAAAATGGGAAAGGAAATAGATTAAATGGAATAGTGGAAAATGACTATTTTGCCCTTAAATTTGACGTTTTGACCGAAATTGATGCCTTGATTGAACGGAAGGGCCACGGGCCAAAAGTATTGGGAAAAAAATGGGAGGCCAAAGGTGAACGATGGAAAGAGTTCAGGAGCCTCCCAAGTCGTCCGCCCTTTGTTGAGCGTGGAGAAGCGTTGGGAACCCCAATTTATTTCTTCGGAGCCCTTTCTTTTCCCGTCCCCCCGCCCCGGCATAGCGCTTTTAGCTTCCGGCTCTTCGGAGGAATCAACTTACGTCTTCCTTCTTCATTCATCTGGGGGGAAAAGGAGGCGTCTACCAGTTAGGAAGCTAGACATCAAGTAAGTGGCTTGATGAGGATAACTAAGCTGACACGCCGGAGTTGGCTGCTGGCACAGCAGGATGGTGCCTTACCGCACCGCAGGCGGACGCGCGGTAGCGTTCGTGGTAGTGCTTCAGGATTCCAATCTACTGCGTCCAAGATCAGAACGAGCTTGCCGGCGGACCACTGCCGTCCCATTCTTGAGTGAGCTGGAGCGCAGCCCTCTTATCCACTGAACTAGCTAGAAGCTATCGCTTTGGGTCGAAGCACTAAAAGAAAAGGACCGGGAAACACGGCGGCATAGGAACCACGGGACCCCCTAATAGTAAAGGGAAAACGGAAGTGCGCTCCTGCGCACCAGCTGAAAATGAAAAAGCCTTTTCCCTTTTTAATAATAAAGTAAGCTTCATAGCTCCAACCTAGTAAAGGGGGTTTGATGCCCTTTGTATAGGTTGGGTTGCTGGATACGGGATCCTCGTAGTAGGCTGGACCAACATCCAGCCGAGAGAGGACAGTCTTTAGAAACAACAGGTTGGGAAACCAAGAGAACGCTTCGCGTTTTCTTATCTGCTTCCCGCCCTAGGAGTAGGAATAGCGCAACAATAGGGATTAGTATTATTGACCCAATGATAAACCACTAACACCTTCCTCGTTCGGGCCCCGCGCACGGGGAAAACGCTCTAGCGACGGGAAACCGTCCATTAGTTACAAAGCTCCAATAAGGTATCGAGAGGGCTATCACAGTCAGGTGCGAAAAAATTACCCCTATTACTATTTAGTAAGTTTGGGCGAAAAATGGCTTGATGAACCGTTCCGTTTGCCACGCACCGGCCCCATTAACTTGCTTATCGTAGAGGCTGTAAGTACACAGTCCCCCACAACTATGAATAGTATAGTGGGGGACAAGAGTGCCTTTCAACAAGTAGGCCACTTTTTCCAGAACGCAGTCCGAGATAACCGTAACCGCCTATATATATTTATATCTTCATATCTTCGATGCTGTCATTTCGAAATGTCCGCCGCTCTTTCACCTTCCAAAGAGCAAAGTTGGCTTGATGAGCGCAGATAAGGAGGAGGAAGCGGAAGCAATAAAAAAAAATATTATCTTTATTGGCCTTTTACTTAAGAGGCAAAGAGAAGCGCTTTTGCTACTAAGAAAGCGAATGGTCAGCGCGAAGGTTCAAGACTTAGCCGAACGTTAGCGAAGCTAGATTCTCATAACGAGGCGCTTCGAGTTATCGAAGCGCTGTAGTAGCGCCGAAGCTCTATGTGCTGCTATAAATGCTGAGCCAAGGGCACTCCGCCTTATCTATAGAAGCAGTCAACTGAGTTCTGAACGAATTAGCTCCTTGGTAATGGCTTAATCTATAGATAGAAAGCCCTATGATGGGAAACTACCACGTTAGGTTTGGAGAGAGATGGGACCGGTTATATAATAGGGGAAGCAGATGCAAGGCAAGCTTTTTCTTTCAATAGCCGGCCAAATGACTACAGGATCATCGGTCTACTCTACCTCAATTCACCATTTCGAACTTTATACAGAAGGTTTTTCCGTACCAGCTTCTTCTACCTATACCGCAGTTGAAGCACCTAAAGGAGAATTTGGTGTCTTTCTGGTCAGTAATGGAAGCAATCGTCCCTACCGTCGTAAAATAAGAGCACCTGGCTTTGCCCATTTACAAGGACTCGATTTTATGTCCAAACATCACATGCCAGCAGATGTGGTCACCATCATAGGTACTCAAGATATTGTGTTTGGAGAGGTGGATAGATAGGACTACGTCTTGCTCGACCAGGGCCCTAGCTTTATTGCGAGCCAAAAACCCCATTTATACACCTCTTTTTTCAGGAGATTCATAAAGGGGCCAGCCAAAATCTATCAAAGAAGCCGACTTTCTTCCTAGTGATAGAGCTGTTCTTCCTGTCTTAGTTAGAGGATAATAAGTAAGGAAGTCTGCAAAGACTGACAGAGATAGATTAACTGGATGAAGTTTGAAAGAGCAGTCTTTACTCCCACCAATAGTTCAGTCGGGGGATAGCGGCCTAAGGTGTGGCTCGGGATTGACCTAAAATGCACTATTGGGCTAACACTCTTCGTGAAGCTTTAAAATGATAGCATAGCATAAAGTTAAAGACATCATAGAAGCAAAATAGAAAAAAAAGGCTAGTCCCTGAGAGATTATGACAATGCGGCTAGTGCCCGCTCTGAGTAAGACTATGAAATACCATTCTTCGCTTCCTTGGCACCGGCTGGAACATAATAATCTGCCAATAGAACATAGACTTATTCGCCTGCT
>JAULKM010096297.1:0-11073 GCA_032355605.1 Rubia tinctorum
ATCAACCAATACTTCACCACCAGCAGCATCATATTCTTCTCCCACTGAAGCAGCTCTCCGTAGACAAGGTACTGTATCAATAGTTAATTTAGCATCTATAGTGCAATATTACGGCAACAAAATGTAACAGAGAATTTATAAATCGTTCATGACCATTTATATATTATAGAAGGAAAATCTACCCAGTATAATTGACTGAATTAGGGCATGCCCTAGGGTGGCCAGTTCTCATCTTTGAGAACACCAATAGGATACACCCAATCTAGTTCAACTCTCTTCAACTGATCACTCTAGTTATACTCCCTCCATTGCAGCATAATGTATACATTTTCTTATTGGTTCGTTCGACCATAAGTTGCAAACTGTCATTTTTTCCTAATTGGACAACCTCAACTATGTAAAAACTTGACTGTTCATCCTCAGCTACTTCTCATCCACTCATATCTTTTTATTTAGTTCTTCTCATCCTCAATCATACTTGTCTTCCACAAATTCATTCTTTTCCTTGTTCCCAGAGCCAAAAAAAAAAGGCACCGTATGCTGGGACAGAGGGAGTATCACCTTTTCCATGAGAAGAGAAAACCGGGGTGATTGAGATATTATTTTACATAAAAACCGAGTGCAGTTGTACTTAAACCACAACAAATCAATTTCATCACTGTTTTATTAACTGCGGGAGATAACTAGTGAACCCCTCAGATATGCTTTCACTCTTTGCCAGTCACTAAACCAACTCACTCCCTTCAGGTTTCATATTGAATGGTTCATCTGTGAAAGTTTCTAACAAAATCCAGTTTTACAATAATATTTTTTTAAAAAACAGTTTTACTATAGATAAGCAATCATACTCACTCAAACATTCTGCAACTACACATATGATCAACCCAGCCATCAACTTCATAAACAAGTAACCTCAAATTGATCACGAGCTTCATATTATAATATGACATCAACATTTTCAAAATCGCTAGATAATGCAAGGCCAACATCTTCGATAGGATAGCAGTCTTTCATGCTACAAAACCAATATCAAAGTTCTATAATTTTCTCTCAGTACCAAACTGGCAAATCAAAAGTACAGAAGAAATTAAAAGATAGGATATACTTTCTACAACACAGAGAATACACGCAAAAAAAGAAGAAAAAAAAACTACTCACCATTTCTTGTAATCAGGAATTGCTTATCAGCTGGTAAATATGACTTCCTCTTGCTAGGTTCACCCGATTCCCTAAACAAAAATAGCTTGTTAAGATGACAGAAATTACTAATAAACTAAATAACAAAACAGCATGCATCCCATCTAGCTTATTGAAAATCAAATGACTCAATCATAAAAGCAAATTTATCTTCTAACAAATTAAAGATATCTTTTATACTAAATAAAAGCATCTACACGTATGATTCAGTTCAATGAAAACAGCCAAAAAATCAAACAAAATTAATCAACGATATGTGCTGATATCACAACTTAAGTTTCCACAGTGGACCCATATTAGCTTCACCTGGAAACTAGAGCAGTAATTGTCCCTCAAATCATGCAACATTCGCCAAACCTAACACTCTAACTGATACCGACTCTCGTTCCCGGCGAGACAAATTACATATAATGATTGCAATAAGAGATGAAGCGTGGAGATGTGGACCAGATGAAGATGGTAATTCACCGAACAATTACAATATTCTACCAAAACTGAATGTGGAAATAATAAGTCAAAATTCAAAAGCATAGGTTAGGCAACAACATCACACCAAGTCTACCATTAATTGCCATGTTTGAGCTCAATTAAGGAAGAATGGGAGGGAATACCAAGACCAAGTAGGGCACTTGGAGACGAGATTGTCGCCAGCGAGGATGAACTCGTAGATGGTTAAAACGCCTTTCTCTTTGAAGGCAGAAACGGTGCGAGGGCTGGTAATTCTCTCCACCGTGCCCTTGAAGGCTTCGTGAATTCTCTGCGTCAGCACCATCTCCCCGCCCAAACAATAGTTGATCCGATTTACTCCCTTCGCCTTTCCTCTTTTCTCGCGTTTCTTACTTCTACGATACCCCCAACACTTGACCATTTATGCGGAACATCCAAAATTTTCAATTAAATATTATATCTCTTATTCACCTACGTAACTTCACGTTCAATCAATTTATTTCTTTTTAAATATTTATTAATAGAGTTCGTCTTTTGAAAGGCGATTTTTATATAAGTCATGAAAATACCAAAATTTAAAGTGTAAATTAGAAAAAATGAAGATAAAATTTTCATGTTGCATGGACCGGGTTATAAAATTTACAACTACTACACATTGCATAATAAAACTTAAATATTACTTTTTACCTTTTATTATTATAATTAAACTCCGTATTTCCATAAGGCTGTGGAAAAACCATCTTTCCCAAGACTTTGCCCAACCTAACCAAACCAAAATTTTCAATTAAATATTATATCTCTCATCCACCTACACAACTTCTTATCCAACCAATTTATTTCTTTTTAAAGGTTTGTTAATGACCCAACCCAACCAAAATTTTCAACTCTTTATATATTATTTTAATACCAAATATAAATAATATATTTTAAATGACAAATTCTTGGGAAAAACGATCTTTCCATAGGTTTGTGGAAAGACGGTATTTCCATAGTTTTGTGGAAAGACGGAGTTTAATTAGAATAATAAAAGGTAGAAAGTCTTTGTTGCAATATTAAAGTTTTATTATGCAACGTGTAGTAATTATAAATTTTATAACCTGGTTCATGCAACCCGAAAATTTTATCTTCATTTGTTCTAATTTACACTTTGAACATTGGTCTTTCCATGACTTATGGAAAGACCGTCTTTCAAGAGACGCACTCCATTTTAAATTGCTAATTATTAATTAAATGTTATAATATCTAAATGATAATATTTTCAAATTTTGTAAATATTTTTTTAATAATTAGAAATATAATATACTAAATAATGGAAAAGTGGGGAGAAGATAATATTGAATTGTGCATTGAACTATGACAATATTGGTCTCAAATTATAGGAAATAAAAAATATAGTATATTACAATTAATTTTATTCAAGAAGATAAAAAGATTTGATTTGATATTATTTTCAACTAATGGGAGTGTGACACATGACCACACTCCCCATCCCCCTCTTTCCACAAGAAAGTCAGTTTTGGCCCCTTTTTCACATACGGTTGGGCTGTGATTTTTAGTTTTCCATTTTCTTTGTCCGCTAAATGTGGTGACCCCCTGCCTGGGGTCACCGATAAAAGTAGTCTTATATGCCCAGGGTTTTGGTTTTCTCAAACCACACTAGAGGTTTGAGATCAGGTATTCATGATCGATTGATTTCATTCTTTTTTAAGCTATCAAGATAATTTTGGCTTTTTAGCTCTCCCAACTAAATTGGACTGAGCCCTGAGTATTTTGCTCCTTCTATTTTAACTGGGTGATTTTATAAAGACTAAATTATTGTTTTTTTGTCCCCTACATACCATATTTTAGCATCTTTTGGTCCCTTACAGCAAAATCACATTTTTTTAATACCCCACCGATTCAAAGTGAAATTTTAATCCCCAAAACCGTATTCCATCTGGTTTTCAGGTTATCCGATATTACTTCCTATGGTTAGGGGTATTTTTGTAATTTTATAATTAAAAAAATATTTTCAATTAAAAATTTCTTTTCCACTCCACCAACAGATTCCGGCCATCGCCACAACCACCACTACCTCCTGCAGCCAGCTACCACTGCCAGCCACCATACTCTTGTGGCGGCACCTCTTTTTCGCCGTCGTGAAATCCACCCACAAGTGCATACCCTAACCGTACCACCACACATTCTCCTCCACCTATTTCTAAACCATGTTCACAGCCAACCCATAAACAACCCCACCGTCGCTCACCCCTCGCCACCACCCCACCCTGCAACCACTCCAGACTTCCGCCATTCCCCCGGCAATGGCAACCTTGAATTGATATTCCTCGATTTTCTCAGCGCGGGCAGAAGATTTGCCCCGCCTCAATTTCTTCCTTCGCGGGAAAAAGATGTGTGTGCTCCCACTCTACGACGCTGGGAAGCTCTACCACCAGCTAAGGTTCCCCAGGGCGGCAAAGTCATCAAGTTCCTCCACTGCCACTCACTCGCCTTCTCTCTCTACTGCCAGGTTGACGACAAAATGTGGTTAGGGTTTACCGATTTCACAGAAAAATTGATTCTCGAAGAGCGGGAGATCTCATGAATGAAATGGAGCCTGGAGAGTGGATCGATTTGCTCCGCAGGAAATCAATTTGCTCCGCCGAGGAAGCCCTTGAACGCCAACAGAAAGAAGAATTGGGGTAACAGGAGGGGTGGTGGCGGAGTGGAATAAGAAAAAAGGTAGCGGCGGCAGGAGTGGTACCGTATGGTGGTGGTGGTGGCCGGAGACAGGTGGCAGAGTGGAAGAAGAAAAGGGTCAGCGGCGACGGGAATAACGAAGCGGCGGAGTGAGTGGAAGAAGAAATGGGGAACGACGGGGAGATAGGAAATGGAAAGAAAATGAAAAAAGATGAAATATTTTTTCATAAGTGAAATTGTGAAAATACCCCTAACCATATCGGAAATAATATCGGGTTGGGGACCAAAAGATGAAAACTACTTGAAAACCAGCTGGAATATGGTTTTAGGGACCAAAATTTTCACTTTGAATTTGTAAGGTACTAATAAACGTGGTTTTGCTGCAAGGGACCAAAAGATGGTAAAAGATGGTATGTAGGAGACCAAAAAACAATGTAGTCTTTTATAAATTCAATATCTCAAAAAATGACATATAATAAAAAGACAAAATTTTAGGAAAAAACGTCTTTTCATAGGTATATAGAGAGAGAGTTTAATTGGATGGTATAGGCATCCCCAGTCATGTGAAATCCAAAGTAAAAATCGTATTCTCGGTCCAGCGAACCAAGTAAAAGACTGTTCGATAGAGAAGAAAGGGGACCTCTCTAAAACACAACGTTGTTTGCCAAAGATAAAAGGGAACCTTGCTAAGAGCAACATTTTGGTTACAACGAGCCAACTGGAGCAAACCTTATATAAGAAACGATTCTCACATATAACCATGCCACTAAAACCATAATCTATGAACATGGCCCATGACCTGCAAGGATTACGGAATACATCAGACATAATAAGTGATCTGAATGGCAGAATAGGTAACCACATCTTTCCCAGAGATTAAGCATACGTTATTCAAAACTAACTTAAGCATGGGAGGAAGATCTCGGGATCTTATTCTGCAGGTCTCATGAAGTTAACATGGAGTGTTAGGCCAATTCCAAACATTATGATGGTCTGGAAGGAATTCCCCGCATCAATGATGTTGTCTGTGGGGAATCAAAATTTTCTTTTCAAGCTTTCATGGTATCATGAGGAGGTCGGACTCCATGTCAAAAAAGGAAAAACAACAATAAACTCGAGAACAGCCGTATGTATAGCAAGACATAATATGGTGAACGACTACAGTAAACAGATGACAGTTAGCCATCATAAACACATGGTCTGTAGGTGCAACTACAATACAAGTTTGAACATCTTACATCCATGAGTTAGATACCATGGACCATGACAACAAATTCAGCCTAGTAAACCAGCTATAGGGCTAGCCATCAGCAAAACATGACAATGATGAAATTAGCCCAAGGACAAACGGGACAGCCTAGAACAGGCAAGATTTGATAAAAGCGGTAGAGAGAACTAGTTTTGGCGGTTGACCGCCCCCTCCCGGCGTTGTTAAATCAATGAATCACGGGAGATCCACCAAATTAAGACCGAGAGGAAGACGAGGGTCAAACATAGATATTTATATTATTGCTCCTGTTTCTACTACTATACTACCAAGATTGGTAAATAGTGCGAGTACCGGGGTCGTTCACAGAGATATTAGGAATCTAATAATCAACTACACACAGCCACAATCGAGTTGTCAATCCAATCACGTGTTAGGAATAATTAGTGTTGGTAAAACAAGCATTAAGGGGAGGGGTCAATAAAACTACAAGCATGCAATTCAATAGAGAACAAACTATATAATCTAGCACCTGGGGAAATTTGCGTAACATGATTAATGTTGTTTTGATCTTCGATTTCATCACATATAAGAACTATGGACCTATTCTAGTGTTTGTGATACGTGGTGTGCTCAATGGTCAACACTTCCCCATACTTGTCACGTAGGGTGAGCATGTAATCTTTCATCAGCACAGCCTCCGTAATTAGGGGAGTGCAACAACAGCGTTGCCTGCTGTGCGGATCTGAATTTCCCTCGTGCTATTACGTCCCGGGCGCTACACCACGAATGCTTCTCCCTAGGCCTAAAAAGGCAAAGGGGGTGAAACACCTTATCGATGGCTCTGGGTTGCTACTTTAACTATCTCTACTTGTAACCCTTCAGACCAACTCGCCCGCTTATTAGTGCAAGGTTGATTGTAACGTTGACTCGGCAACCCACGTGCACACACCCACACAACTTCGAACTATCATTACCCAAACCGCATCTAGGTTTCCTTCCCTGAGGAGTATCACAAATATGAAAGTAGACTATGATGTGTGCTAACTTAGTGTTACAATCATGCAATTAACAGGAACATGAAGAACAAGCCAACATAATAATTACAAAACACATAGAAAAAGGTAGATCTAAGAAATATCACAAAATAAGCATTAATACATGAATACAAATATAATCCCCCAGTTAATTAACTAATCCCTTAGCATTGAACCCAAGTATTTCATTGGATTCAAAACTTTTGGCCAAAATAAAATTAAAGAGAATAAAGGAAAAGAACCTAGAGAGAAGGAAGAGTATTTTTTACTCTCTAGCCTATCTTGTAGATGAAAAATGAGCATAAACCAAAACCCTAATAGACAAAGGTCCACATATATAGTAATAAGGAATTGGGCCTTGAAAAATGCCCAAAAAACCTTAGCAGCCACAATTTGCGAGCCAGTGGAAAATATCACGATCTGTGCAGCCTCGTGTAGGGTGGCCCGCATGCACTGACACGATCCGTGCAACCTCATGCAAGGCGGGGCGCACAGACTGACACGCCCAATGCAGCATCATGCAAGGTGGGGTGCATAGACCTGCACGGGCCGTAGACTAGTGCTTGGTCCGGAACTTCTGATTTGCGCGGCCCGTCGGCTGAAAGGACTTTTTGCTCAGAAAATTAGTGCGTCTCGTGCTATTTTTCACACCCGGTGGGCTGGTCTTCACTTTTAGAACTTGGAACGGTGTGGTCCGTGAAAAACGAGATGGTCAGCGCCCATACGTAGCCGTTTGGGAGTGATTTTGAGGCACTGGTGTAGCGGTACACACGAAGGTGCACAGTTCGTGTAAAGGCCTTTGCACGACCCGTGTAAAATTTGCATGGGTCATGCTAGCCATTTGCACAGATTGTGCATGACTAGTGTAAACTCCGTGCACGGATCGTGCCGCCAGGCTGTCCAGCTGATTTGTTTGCACTGCTACGGATGAACTGCTGATCTTGTTTGAGAGTTCTTGTAGTTGATTTCATAGTGCTCGAGAATACAAATCTAACAATGCCACCCACAAAGGTTAATTCTTCTTGGATAGTTCCCAGAACTCTGTGAAACTCTCAAATTACAATTCCTATGGTTATTTGTCTTTCGTTCTTGGCCTTCTTGAACTCCAAATCTGCCTTTTCCAGGCTCAATTCCATCTACTACGACGCTTTGGATTCCATAGCCTTCAATCGACTACTATCCTCATGAATGGCCTTCGATATCCTCTACCATCCTTGCGAATGACCTTCAAATATCTTCTACCACCCTCGCGGATGGCCTAATACAAAATGATTATGAGAAGTACTCACGAACAACCTACTTGTAAGATCACAAAGGAGAATCTAGGTGCCCATGAATACAAAGTGTCCATTAGCTTCAGTTAAGCCTACAAAACTCGAAATTTAGACAAGAAACCAGCAATGGTCATCTAAACTCTTTGTCATGTAAACCTAACTGAAACTATCAATCAACCAAAGAAAACATGATACGAAGTGTGCCGAATGCATTGGTTAACGCATGCATAAAGGTACACATCATCTCCCCACACTTAAACCTTTACTCTTCCTTGAGTAACAAAAATGAGAAAATATCCAAGAGGAATGTAGCATGCAGAGATAAGTTAACCAACACATTAAACTTATTCCTAAGCTACCCTAGTTCCCCCAAAGATTGTAAGAATCTCACAACTCTCACTCTCCCCGGAGATGCTAAAGTAACCTATCCACTAAAAATACATAAAAGAACAAGTGGGAAAAAAGCAAAGTAGAATGATAAGTGCTAAACTAGCTTACTCCACCGAAGAAACCGCCGAAGATAATCTAAGAGATGTTGATGAAAAAACACCAAAGATGGCCAAAACATGTTCGAATTCCATTTCCAATTTCTCTCATTTTGCTTAGGAGCCCTTTCGGGTTTTCATCCTAGCGTTCACACATGTTGAGCTCACCTCACCTTTTCCCACACATCTCTCATTTTTGGCTTGGTTTTCCAACCTAGCTGGGCCCAACCTCTCATTTTTACCTAGGTATTTTGACCTATCCGGGCTTTCTTCCCATTTTTTTTATTAAGTTGCCCTTTAGGGTTTCCAACTTAGCCGGGTATTTTTTCATTCTTTTCCAAAAAAAATTGTGTAGCACAAAATGCCGAAAGGTGGGCTTCATACTACAAAAAGATCACAAAAAACAAAAAATACACCACCAAAAGATTCATCCCAAAAAAACCCCCCAAAAAACAAAGTGGCACCCTAAAGATTACACCACCAAAAACTCTACCAAACTTCCCAAAACCAAAGATAACACCAAAAACACCAAACAAAGCGACACAAAAACATAAAGGAATCTCGAGATGAAAACTCCGAAGTGTTTCACTACTCCCTCCCCCACACTTGAACTTTGCATTATCCCTAATGAAATGAAACAATAAAAACCATGAGTGGGAAAGAGAAAAGTAGTGGAACTTACTCATGTGACCCCGAAGGGTCTCTCCTCAAGTGACGTGTCTCACGCCTCTTTCTTCTCTCCTCTGTTGCATTTCTTACCTCTCGATAGGAATAACATCCCGAAAACCATTGAGCCTTGAGATGTGGAATCTCTCTATCAATTTCTCGATGGCTTCTTCTTGGACATCCACCCTCTCATCTACAATGGTAAATCCTCCTTCATTTCCCGCTCGATGGATTCCAACCTAGAACCCCAAACATGAATGGTACCCTCCATAGAGCTTAGCCTAGTCCCAAATCCTTCAACTATATACTCATTCTGCCCACCATGTGACCAATATCCTACACAAGTTGGGTAGAAATCGCAAGTTTTCCCCTAAATATGCGGAATTTGCTGAGGAAATATGTGGATAGGTGAGTGCGGCTAGGTGTTGTCCCTAAATGGAGTCTCATCATCGTCCTCCTCAACGTCTATGTCCGGGTTTAATAGGAATATTATAATTCCTTTTCAAACCTTGGATCGGGGGCTAGGAATAAATCCTCCAATACCGTAACTTGGTCGATAATTGTGCGCTCCGGCTGTGGAAGGATCATGAAATTGCACACTGTGGAGCCACCATAGAACCATACAAAGCTATCTTTCGAGGTCATGGTAGCTACTTTAGAAGCCCTCACCAGCTTATCTATTGTGTACCTTGTCCCGAACTGGATGGCCAAAGTGTTGGGCTAAGAGTCCGACCATGCCACCCATAGATATTTTTCCACCTTTCTTGTTTCCTATGGAAATGCATTCCTCCACGAAATTCGCCACCATGCTGGGGTAGAAATTTCCCTCCAGAGTCATCGCCCAAAGAACTTGGACATCCGAACTGGGACACTGTGAAGCTCTCATTTACAGAATACCCCCATGGATAATAATCGATGGACATATCGCTATGTCGGATGGACAATTGCGGTGCTCTTGCAAAGATGCTTCCTCTCTATGGCAGAAAGAATTCTTCAAAAATTGCTCAATGAAAATGGAAGACCTTGTTGGTGTGTCTTTGGAATCTCCTTCCCGTACTTCCACCCGAATGCTTGGGCAATACCCCAATGCGACATGGTATACTTCTTAGCATTCAAGTGGAAATGGATGCTTCTTCTCCCCTCAGTGTCCTTTGATTGCTCCAAGGTTGACAAAACTCCAAGTCCACCGTATGTAAGTCTTGGAATGCTTGTCTAAGAAACCCTCTAGACCTATTCGGCTTAGCAAATACGTGACAAGCTCGGGTAGATCTAGAGCTCCCAAGGTCTCCTCGCAAGCAAACTTCATCTCCAATATGGTTAACTTCGGGCATCTTAAATACTTCCACCTCCGGGCTGCACTCCTTGAAATGATGGTCAACCTCATGAACTTATAACAAATACAAGTGGGGCTAGGAGGAATGGAAGTCTCCGGCTCTTGTCTCCCAACCTTGGCCGGTTTCTTCCCTTTGTCACCCCGGGAAGTTGTTCCTTTTTCCGATCTATCTCTGTTTGGTGCCATCCTATCACAAGAAGAAGAAGGTAGTAAAGTAAGATTATTCAAAGGCATACATCATGTATCATTCAGGAAGAACACTTCTTCCTAACTAGCCAAAACATTCCAAATCACGTTATCTCAACATAAAGGTTATTCAATCAAGAAACAATCTCTCTAAACAACAAACTCATGACAAATCATAGTATCCCATTAAGAAGATCATGCAATCAAGAATCATCCCTTTTAAACCACCATGGCCAATGAAGATCATATCATCAAAGCATAAGTACAATGCTTCCCCTCACACTTAGTTCAACACAAGATCATTCATATGGCTAAAAAATTTCCTCAAAACATTTCAACATTTTTTCGAGTTTCAAGCTCCTAATCACATCATTATCATGTTAAATAAAGCAAGTAAACATAAAATTTAAAGGATTACCCAGAATTTGAAGTCGAGAAATGAAGAATCCACAAAAGAAGAAGCAAAAATGTTTTTTTATGAGAAAAGGCCCCAATTTTCAGTTTCACCAAGAGGAAGTGAGAGTGAGTGTTTTTTCAGAGATTTCAATGAGCTAAATAATTC
>JAULKM010096318.1:0-11073 GCA_032355605.1 Rubia tinctorum
TCAATATTTCTCGGGTTATAATCAGGTTTCGGGTTGAAGTTCGGTCGTGTCGGCTTAGATTTGGGTTGAAATCTCTCTGGTTAAATCGATTTTCGGGTTGAATCGGTCGTTTCGATAAGTGTCAAGTTTTCGATTTGGGTACATGTCGAGTTTTCGATTTGGGTCAGAAACTGACATCACTACGTCAAATCATCATGAATCTCATTTTACCCATGGGACAAGTCCTGTCAAGTGAAGAATTATTGCACAATAATTTCCAACAACAGCAGTCTTCTCTGAACAGAAATTTCAAACCTCAAAAAATTCCCAAGCAACCACAACAATTTCTTTCATACAAGGTGTTAAATAAAAAATTAAAACAGTAGAGAAAACAATTATTGCGTAAATTCAAAGGACAGTGGGGGTAAAAAGGGAAGACAGGATGCGATGTTCGGGCTGAGGACTGGAGGTGAGGCCGTGGCCATCGCCGTGTTCCGAAGCTGTTTGCAGACCTACCGAAGACCAATATGTAAATTAACGTTTTGAAAAATTCATAAATCTTGTGGAAATGCATTATTGGGACGGTGCCCACCTAATACTGTAATACACATTTTCCATGGGGTGTTTTCCGGAACTTATAAGTTGTTTTGCCTAAAACTTTTTAGTATAAGTATTAAAAATATTTATTTTAAAAACGGAAACTATTTTTGGGCAAAAAATAAAAATTGATCTCCCTTTATTTTTAAAATAAGTCAGATTTTCTTATAATGACAAATCTGTCAAACACTCCCTATACTTCTCCTAATCCTACAATTCTTAGTGCAAAAATAACCCTAACTAGTTAGTTTATGTGTCAATATAACCATCAAACCTCATTTTCGGCGTTGACTTCCATTTTTCGGCGTTAAATGAATGTAAAATGTCCAAAATACCCTTAGTGTTAAAATATGAATTTGAGTTCGCCGGACCACCGTCGGCCGTCGCCGGACCGCCTCCGGACCGCCGTTGAACCACTGTTAGAGTTACATCAGCACATTCTTAAAACTTATAGGGTTATATCAGCACATTCTTAAAACTTATAGGGTTATATTAGCACATTCGTAAATGAGTAAAATTGACTTTTTTTAAATCCAAAATGTTATATTGGCACTTACATCAATTAGGTAGGGTTATATCTGCACTTTCAATTATCAAAAAGTTATATTGACACTTATATCAATTAGGTAGGCTTATAAAAACACTTTTCTCAATGTAATAAGTAGGCAAGAATTTCGTAACTCCATCAGAGCAACATAAACTTGCAACAGGTTGTTCGTTTTTCTTGAACTCTGTCTTAGAAAGTTGACCAAACAATAGGAAAATTTCTTTAGGACAGAGGAAGTAAATACTACCTTCGTTTCAAAAATAATTGGTTGATACTGTTAGAATAATATATTCATCAAAGATCACAACAGATATTTATGAGATATTTAAGGGATGAAGTTCTGATATAACTCACCCTTTTCTTTTACTGCATGAAATAAATCACCGAGATTCCTACTCATTCATGGTATCAGCAAAAGATTCTGAGGATTATTTTCTTTTTTCGACAGCACACTTGTCGTGTCTCTTCTCCCTTACCACTCTTGTCGCAGTATCTTTTTTTTGTCTCTTCTCCCTTACCATTTTTCTACTCCTTCAGCTCCTGCTATTCTGTTCGTGGCATCCTCTCCAATGGTGACTGTTCAATCTGACAACAAACTACAGTACACCACCTTTATGCACATTTTGAGTATTAAACTTTCATCCGATAACTATATGCTGTGGAAAACTCAAATGCAACACATTTTGCACTCTCATGGCCTTTTTTGCTTTCTCGACGGAACTCATCCTTGTCCACCAGCAGGTTCTTCAGTCGGGTCTTCTTCCTTTGCCATCCCAGTGGTGCCCCTTTTGCAGCTAATTTTGTTTGCCCGCTCAGGAACGCCGCGCCTGAAACTGATGATGGTGCACATCAGGCGTGGCTGGCTGAAGACCATCTGCTTTGCAGCCTTTTGTTTTTGTCCCTTTCGCCGAAGGCAATGGCGGAGGTGGTAGGTTGAGCCAACTCTCGTGAGATCTGAAATACTTTGTCCATTGTGTATCATAATCAAAGCAAAACCAACGTATTGAATCTGCAGGTTCATGTTCTAAGTATCCGTCGCACTGATATGTCTACGAGCTCCAACTCCGCTTCAAAAGTTTCTTTGACCGCCTGGAAACCATGGGATCTCCAAAAACCAACGATGATCAGGTTTTGTGGTTTCTCACTGCGCTTAGACCAGACTATAAGGACTCCTCCGCTTCGCTGCTTCACCAGGTTCCGACGCCACAGTACACAGATGTTGCACAGGCTGAAAACCATGAGTGTTTTTTGAACACACTTGCAGGGTTCGACTCCTCTACTGCAACTCAGGTTCATCCATCCGTTTTTTCTGTCTCAGACTTTCCAGGTTTTGGCCGTGTGTGGGGGTGATACGTCATCCACATGCCCCCCGTAGTGGTCATTCAGGGGGGTCGTTGGGCTGCTAGGCGTCCTGGACGTGAAGTTGAAGCCTCCCGTTGCCTTGGTGAGCTGCTTCATTGTCAATGGTGTGGTAGAAACAGACACATTGCTTCCTCATGTTTCCGTTTGGTTTCGCCTTCTCACCAATCTGATTCTACTCATTTGGCTGAGTTCCTTCAATCTCTGTAGTTAGAGCCTACCTCACGCACCTCATATTGGTTCATTGATTAAATCGCTACTAGTTACATGATTTCTTCTGCCTCGGCTCTATAGAGTGTCACTCCCTGTTCTGGTAACTCTTGTGTTTCAGTTGGTAATGGTGCTACTATTCCTATTTCGCATGTTGGTGATTCTCATATTACTTCTATGATACGTCACTATATGTTTTAGTTATTCTGAACATTACTAAAAAAATCTTTCCATTAGCAAGTTAACTCGAGATCTTGGTGTTTTGATTACTTTTCATGATCGAAATTTTATTAGTCAGAACAAAGTCATCAAGGCGATTGTGGGCAGAGGTCACAGTAAGCATGGGCTCTATGTGATGGATCAGGGTGAAACCGCATTGTTTTCATTCATGCAAAATAAGAAGGGACATGCATCATTTGAGCTTTGGCATGCTCGACTGGGTCATGCACCCCATAGTGTTATTTCTAGTTTAGATAAATGTGAATTTTTAAATCTATTTCTCCTTTACTGCCTAAACCACATCTCTGCGCCCCATGTGTTATGGCAAAGGGACAGAGGCAACCATTTTTCGAGAACACTGAACGTGCTTTGCATGTGCTTGATTTGATTCACTATATTTGTGGGGCCCTGCGCTGGTTTTATCTAGCAATGATTTCAGTTATTATGTTATTTTTTTGGATGATTATTCATGGTTTTCTTGTCTTTATCCCATTTGTCACTAGTCCAATTTTTTCAATGTTTATATGCAGTTTGAGGCTTTAGTCGAGAACCAATTCTTTGCCCGCATCAAGGTCTTCAGAGTGATGGTGGCACTGAGTTTCTAAATACCCGCCTTCGGTCTCATTTTACCTCTAAGGGCACCCGTCATCAGATTACTTGCCCTTACACTCCGGAGCAATATGGTCGGGCTGAGCATAAGCACCTCCACCTTGTTGAAATGAGGTTAACTATGCTTTTTTTTGTCTCGCCTGCCTCTGTCTTATTGGGATGATGCTTTTGCAATTGTCATTTATACTATTAATCGACTTCACAACCCTGGTTCTGTAGGGAAAAACTCCTTACAGTGCTATTTTTGGACGGCCCCCGGTTTACCCAAAATTCCATCATTTTGGTTGTAGAGTTTATCCTTTCACTCGTCCATATACTGCTCACAAACTATCACCACAGAGTCTTCCATGTGTTATCCTTGGCTATAGCTCTCAGTACAAAGGTTTTCGCTGCGTCGATCCTTCACCAGGTTGTGTCTACATCAATCGTCATGCTCGGTTTGATAAGCTTTGCTACCCATTTGCTTCCTCTGGAAAATTTAGTGCCGCTTTCTCTTCCTTCGATGTTTCTACATTCTTGAAGCCGAAATCCTCTATTCCTACATTGTCCGAGTCACCGCCCTCTGCCCAAGTGATGCCCTGCTCGGTCTGTTCTAATTCCGATGCCACTTGGTTGCCACCAGCACCTCTGATCCCCGAGGCCTCCTCTTAAGTCTCTATGTCTCCTTCTGCGATTCCTACTCCATGTCCAGATTCACCGTGTTCTGGTGATTCCCTTGTGCCAACTCCTCCCCGCACTCATAGGATGACTACTCAGACCATGGATAGCTCCCTCTGTCCTCGATAATTCTCTGACTATGAAGTCAGTGGATTTATTGTTGCCATAGTTGCTCAAAATGAACCACGAGACCATTGTGTGGCTCTTCGGGATCGTCGCAGGATTGCTGCCATGGATGAAGAAATGGCCGTCGTTCGTCATCAGCACACTTGGGACTTGGTTCCACGTCCTTCGAATGTGAACGTTGTTGGTTCCAAATGGGTTTTCCGTTCAAGTATCACCCTGATGGTAACATTGATCTCTACAAGGCTCATCTTGTCGCTCAGGTTTTTCCCTCAGATTCCTGGATTTAACTTTGATCACACTTTTAGTCTAGTGATCAAAGCCTCCACTGTACGCACTCCTTGCTATTACCACCATGTGTCGTTGGCCTCTCCATAAATTGGATATTAAGAATGCATTCCTCAACGGTGTTCTTGTTGCTCAAGATTATATGGCTCAATTAGTCGACTATCAGGGCTAGACTCACCCTGATTATGTCTGTTGCTTACGGAAAACTATTTATGGGCTCAAGCAAGCCTCCCATGCTTGGTTCCGGCACTTTAGCACTTATCTACGATAGTATGGATTTATTTGTAGTGCAGCAGATACATCTATATCATCCTTATTGAGAATGATCCCACTATCATATGTTATTTCATTGCTCACACTGATTCGGAGTTCTCTATTAAGGATCTGGGTTCTCTGCATTACTTTCTTAGCCTTGAGGTCAAGTCTAATCCCTCAAGATTATTCTTAGGCCAAGAAAAGTATGCTCGTGATATCCTGACTTGTGCTGGAGTGACTGATGATGTCCCGGTTTTCACGCCATTTCTTCCGCAATCTCAGCTTCATAGTCCTATCTGTGGGAAGTTTGAAAATCCCGTGCTCTATCGTTCTCTGGTTGGCGCTTTCAAATACCTCATCATCACTCGTCAAAATCTTGCCTTTACAGTTAACTCTGCCAGCTAGTATCTCCAGGATCCTCATGATGATCATTTTGCAGATGTCACCAACACACTTCACTATGTTCGTGGCACCATTCATTATGGTCTGACTTTCAATTCGGTTTGCTCCTCTGAGGTTCTGGGCAATTTAGATGCTGACTGAGTTCATTGTCTCGAGACTCGTTGCTCGATATACCGTTATGCTGTATTTCTCGATGGCAATCTTGCCTCTTGGAGTGTTAAGAAGAAGCCCACCGTCTCTCGCTCAAGTTAGGGGTCCGAGTATCAAGCTTTGGCTAACATCGTGGCAGAGGTTGTCTGGTTATCTCATCTTCTTCATGACCTTCATTTTTCGCTTTCTGAAGCCCTTTTTATGCTTTATGACAACAACAGTTGCTCAAAATCATGTCGCTCACAAGCGGGCCCAACATATTGACATCGACTACCATTTTGTTCGTGAGTTGGTTGCTTCCGGCAAGATTCGTCTTTGTCATGTGTCTGCCTCGCTCTAGATAGCTGATATTTTCACCAAAGGCCTTCCTCATCCATTATTTGAGTTTTTCAGGTCCAACATTTGCGTCTCGAAACATCCGACGTTTCGCTTTGCGTCTCGAAACATCCGACGTTTCGCTTGAGGGGGGTGGTGGTGTTAGAATAGTAGATTCGTCAAAGATCACAGCAGATATTTAGGAGATAGAGTTATAATATGTGATATAACTCACCCTCTTCTTGTATTGTACTCTATATATTTCCTTTTACTACATGAAATAAATAATCGAGGTTCCTACTCTTTCTCATACATTTTGGCTCGATATATTATGCAATCTGATGTGATAGAATAATTGTGAAAAAGTAAAAATATTTTAGGAAAAGGGTTGGCCCAATTAAAAAGTTGTTGAAGTTAAAGAGAATATTGTAGAAGTTTTATAACATATTCTTTACCATTTTTGGTAAGAATTAAAATATGTCATTTTATGTGGGACAAACGAAGATAGAAAGTGCAAATTATTCCGGGACGGAGGGAGTAGTATAATAAATAGGGTAATTTGACATTTATTTTTATTTATTGTAATGAGTTACCTAAAATTATGAAAATCTTTTAAAAATGAATCTCAATATATAAATAATTATAGTCTGACCTTAAAATTTATAAAAATAAAAATAAAAATTATTAGTCTAACCGCTAAACAAATTTTAAAACCCCCTTCAATCTCAATTGTGCATTGTGATAAAATAATTTATTAAACATTGTATTTTTAAAATGGAATATTTTATGTGAGACAAATATCGAGAAACACAATTCTTCACGTTTTATACCTGGAGAGTCTATTGCTCTAGTTTTGATTATAAATTTTTTAATCAACGAGGGGGTAACTAATTGTTATAAAAAGATGTATTTGAATTTTTTTAAAAAAATACATTTATAATCCTGACTTTAACATGAAAGTGTCAATATAACCCTGCAATATCAGAAAGTGCCAATATAAACCTAACTAATGATTGTATGTGATAATCTAACCCTAACTTTTGAAAAATTTGTGTCGATATAACCAAACTCCCTGATTCCAGAATTGACCAAAATGAAATCATGCATGACCTATAATTGAAATGACTATAATACCCCTCATTGCAAACCTATCTTCTTCAACCACCCCCACTGGCCTAGCCTCGCCTCTCCCACATCACCTCGCCCTAGCCCTGCCTCTCTCCACCACTTGCGACTCGCCACCATCCCACTCAGCCCGCCACCAGCCACCCGCTCCCGCCTGCACCACCTCTCCCACCCTCCCGCCCGCTCGCCACCAATAGGTCTTCTTGGCGAATCGAAGCTATTCTCGAACCACCGGACTCTCTTTAGCGAATCAAGATCGAAGCTTCGTCGCGCGACCTTGAATCAGTATAAGCCTGCAATGGATAAAATCCCTGACAGTAATAATTAAACAATATAATCAACATCTACACAGTAAACAAAGTGCCTCATAATACGGGGCATATAATTTTCTAACCATGTTTTTGGTAATAAGGAAATGATGGTAGGAAGCTATAGATAATGTCCCTGTATGTATGAAAGTATTTCTACTATTTTTTTCATTTATTCCATGACATCTTTCGATTCTTGGTGAGTGCAGTATCTTTAATTAGATCCAACAACTCTAATAGTGTGCTTAAATACTGGGCTATGTGTTGCGATTACGGAGCAATACAACTCTGACGTTGTGCTTTAGTATTGGGCTCTGTGTTGCGGTTGCACAATTGTCTCTCGATCGGATGTAGTTGGTTCGTAGGTGATGCGCAACGATGGAGGTGGTGGCAGGCGGGAGGAGTGGGTGGTGGTAGGTCACGCCACCGATGGAGGGAAGGAGAAACAACTTTGATTTGCTCCGTCGGATTTACAAAAATCGAAGAAGAAGCGACGGGTAGGAGGCAGAAAAGGAGTAACGAAGGAGATAGGGGTTATTCTTTTTTTTAATACAAGAACAAAATTGTTTTTTTGTTAGAATCTAGTCAAAGAAAGGTTGACTGAAAAGTCAATTGAGTCAAAGGTTATTTTGACATTGTTAAATTTAGAGGTATTTTGGGCTTCCATTTTAAAACCAATTGGTACTAAGTGGAGGTGACCCGATACCTTATATGTAAGTCATTATCCTTGTAAAAAACCGATGTGAGATATATCATTCAATACGCCCCCTCACGTGCCAACGTGGAAACACTTCACGACTCAAATTGGGCCAAATTAAAGGGGATCCACACATCGGCCCAATAAACTCAACTCGGGTCCATGTCTTAAATAGTTGGCTCTGATATTATATTAAATTTAGAGGTATCTTGGGCTTCCATCTTAAAACCAATTGGTACTAAGTGGAGGTTATCCAAGACCTTATATGTAAGTCACTATCCTTGTAAGAAATCGATGTGAGATATATCTTTCAACGGGCATTTTCTGAGATCGCAGGAATATATAGACACTTTCAATCTAAATGCAGAGTCATTTTAACACTTAACTAAAAAAATTTAGAGCCGAAAAGACAAAAAAAAAGTTTCCACACTGAGGCAAAAGTTTTTGATTATTGTGTCCCCCTATTGTTAAACATGTTAATCAATCTAATAATACCATCACGAGCCAGTAAACTTAACGAGAGAAACAAAGAAATACGCTACTTTATTCATATGGTTATCGTCTCATAATTGCTGCCCAAATCCAAAGTGCTACACTTTTTGAATTCTGTTATACCAAATCTCATCTGGGGTCCCCTAACTAAATCTACATGTGTACTGTCCTAATGTTATTTTGGATAAAATCCTGTTAGCTGTAAAGTATTTTCCAAATATTCAAATGTGTGTTTTATTTTTATTTTAAATGTGCATTTCAATATGTATGATGCGCCTGAGACTTGATTCAAACATATTCTCGATCACTTGATCTAGACCTGCAAGAAAAAACAAGTTCCGTAGTGTTTTAGGCGGAAACTCTTTAATACCAAAATCAGTCTTGTATCTCAAGTAAATGAATATCGAATGAATAAAATAAATGACATTACATGTGTTTTTATACTAACTAAACCGTAATAGTGATTACTTGTAACCTAATCCCTTTTCATTTTTCCTACGGAAAACTTAATTTACCCAAACCAGAAAAAAAGAGAGAGGGGCTTTATTAAACTACTTTATACCTTGAATTTTCTCCAGAGGGTTGGGCATGGTGTCACAACGCAGTCTTAATCTAACATGTCACCAATGTATTTGTATAGTAATTATGTATAATTTAAAAGATATATAAAAATTAAAATATATTTAATAGACATTTACAGAATGCACATTACATAAAATGTATTCTCTCCGTCTCAGCTGAATTTGTACTATTATTTTTTGACACTATTCTCTATTAACGTTTGACCACATATTTGAATAGAATCATGAATAACAATATTATTGTATTTAATATTGTTGAATTTTCAACTTTTCATTTGTTAGGACGGAGTACAATAAAGTTATTTAAAGTACATATTCATACATGTATGGACACCGGTATAATTGTTATGCTATCAATCTATTATAATAATCCAATTCGTTTTCTTTTTATCATTCGATATTGCATGATTCATTTCCGTCTTTTAAAGCCCAAAATAGGGACTGTGGGCCTGATTGGGCTGAAGTGTTCAACACTTTCACAGTAGAGCCAAGAAAAAAACTTCAATATTCATCAATTATTTCATAAGGTTAACAGATTTACAGTTGACAGTTTTGATCAGAAGCAAGGCTAGTTAACCACACGGAATCCGCAATGACTGCTTCATCGTCGTCGTTCCGGTGCCACGACCACTGCGCGTGGGTTGCATTCACCACCTCCAGTACACCGTGCCCGAAGCTCGCTTCCCTGAACAATGAAATCTCCGGCTGTGGATCCTCGTACCTATAAAAAAACGGTTATTACTCTACAATTCTTTTACGGTACACTGATATATAGTGCGGATTGTTGATTGTGCCTAAGTAAATAACAACCTTCATATTTCCAAGTAACTACAAGATAACTATCTCCTCTTACATTTAAAAAGGGAATTTAGGGTGTGTTTGGTGGAGTTGTACTTATAAGTAAAACCGATTTATTTTAAAAGTTGAGTGTGATCAACTTCTACTTTCCCATAAAATATATTCCGTAACTTCTACTTTTAAATAACCTATTTTTTTAGCTCATTAGCAAACATAAAAATGTGTTTAACTTACTAACAGAGCAATTTATAAGTTCTATCAAACACATACTTATTACTTTTTCCTTAAAATTTATTTATAAAAAATAAAATAAATAAATTTCACTATGTCAGGCATAACTTACTCTGTAGCAAGGCCTTCCCTGTTTCCTCCATCCCCAATGTTAATATACACTGCTCCACAATTGTCACTTTGATCCTTGTGAACTCGATCCTGATACATATTCCAAATTAACAACGCAACGACCAAATGCTTGTACTCTCACACTCCCAATCATACTTGCACAAAACTTTTTTCACGGTGTTCAGTAAATATATTTGACTACAAATATATGTAGTTACAAACAATAACGACACATAAAAATTTAATATTTAGAAACTACTCACTCCGTCCCACAATAAACTTCCTACTTTCTTTTTTGGGACGTCTCACTATAAACTTTCTAATTCTAAACTTTATACATTTAGTCATAAATACGTGGTCATAATTTCCCCTTTCATTTGATTTATGTAGGTCCACCCTCATCACCCATTAAAAAGATGTTACATAGAGTTGTCTTAAAATTTGTGTAAAAAACAATTCGAAACTTTAAAGTGGGAGGGGTACATGTTATTACGAATCTAACAATATATCAAATTGTTCATATATATGTTCTAATATGTTGTCAAAATTCAAATATTTTGACCAAAAACATTCTGTCCAGTTTTGGACGGAAGGAAGAGTAGTAAAAGGAAACTTCATGCATGTCGATCATCCAAATTACCGTGTCCATTTCTGTTCGTTTTATAACTTGACTATATAATCAGAAAATGTGGAGAGGGAAATGAAACTTACGAAGCGTTCATATGCATGAACGTGGCCAGCGAACACGAGGTCAACTCGAGCTTGATGAAGCAGATCTTCCATGGCTTCCTTCATGTCCACCGACTCGCTCTCCCCCTGGTGAGCTTCATTAGAGTTGTACCACGGAGCGTGAATGAGCGCCAGGAGCCACGGCGTTTTACTCCGGTCCACTTTCTTCAGATCAGCTTCAACCCACTGGTACTGCGGCGAGCTCGGATCGAAGTCCGTGTACGACCCGAGCATGATCACATGAACTCCGGCGACCTCGAACGAGTAGTACAGGTTGGAATCCGACCCGCT
>JAULKM010096329.1:0-11072 GCA_032355605.1 Rubia tinctorum
CTTTCTAGGCTAAAATATTCAATTAAACTTGTCCTTTTTCGTCATCCCAAAAATCATATCAATCAAATTTCACAAATAAAAAAAATCTCATTCAAAAACTTAAAGGCATACCAAATTTACCAAGTTTGTTATACAACGAAATTTACAACCGGCAGGGTACTCTTATCAAGAGCCACTAGAATTTCTTCATGTCAAATTATCGACTCAAAACAACACAAAAATACATGTTTGACTATAAAAATTGGAAAAAAAACCTTTTTCAAACAATTTTTTTTACAAAAAGACAACACAAAATACACAATAAACCTCCTCACACTTAAACTTTGCTTGCACTCAAGAAAATAATGCAAAAATCTAATGAGAAAAGTTTTCACACATAGCAAAACGTCACGATAAACAACAAACAAGGGAAAAAGGGAACTTATAGTTGTGGGTATCAGAGAAATTCCCGATAAAGAGAAGAGCGTTGAATAAAAATCAGGTTATGCCGAATGCCTCCGGTTTGGCCAAACGGAACCCTACAAGTCCCAGCTCTCTAAAGGTGTGAATTCTCCATGGTGCAAATTCAAGTACTTCAACTCTGTAGATCAAGAACTGGGAGCAGATGAGAAAGTGAAACTCCTAAAAAAAATATTTAAAAAATAAAATATGCAAAGAATAAAACAAGAAAATATATTTGGGTTGCCATTATAGTCTTTGGCAAGACTTCCAGATGCCATTAATGATTATTTGTTGGGTACAATGAAATTTCTTCCATTCTAATATTTGTCGGACAATATTCAGCTTCTGCTGCTTTAACAAGTCTCGTTTGGCCCTGTTCCAACACTTTCTTGTTACGTTTGATTGTCTTTTCCATCTCTGGATCAAATATCAAATCCGGTTGCTCTGATCTGGTCATAAACCAAGCACTAACACACAAAATTAGTCGGTAATATTTTATGGAAATTGACAAACTGTTCCCCGACAGCGGCCCCAATTTGGTGAACGTCGTTTCACTCACCAAAATAATCTACGAACTCTATAGATGAGATTAGTACATTAGTAAGTAGAGTCGATCCCACGAGGAACAAAGCAATAACTATAAATAATTCCTACTAATATAGAGAATTTTGGTGTATCCACCACGCCTTATTTTTCAAGATTTTTCTAACAGTTAATAATGCAACTAACATATCAAATATGAATTAAAATGAAAAATAATAATATAAAAAAATATATGAAGAATGTAATCGGCTTGGAATAACTCACATTAGTTAAACATCGATCATAAGCGCAATGGTGAATTAATCCTTAGGTATCTATCAGTTATAGGAGAGTGGGTACGCTTAATCTCCCCAATCTTTCTTACCTTGTCGACAATTGACCAATTATAATTAATCAATTATTTCTCTTACCAAGATGACCCCAGAAAGTATTCGCTAAACTAGATACACACCTCGATAGTATTAAAAATGAAAAGAACCTAAGATAGCATTTACCAAAGTAAAAGAAAATAGTAACGCACACTTAATTATTCCCCATCTTGCTATTACAGTCTTAGCTAGTTAGTTGTTTTTCACAAGAACTCACTGCTTACTAACCCTTTCCAACGATTACAAATTGGTAGAATTAGATAGAATTATCCCAACAATATTCAAGTTGATCAGGTTTAAACATATCAAGAATAAATTAAACCAAGAACAATCAGGAACACATAAAAATCAATTATAAAACAATTAATTATCACGATTCATAAACTAATGTTTGTTATTGCATGCCGATATATAAATTAGCTACTAATGATTGAACAAAACAAATAAATAATATTTAAACAAAACATGATCAATATAATAAAATAATAAGAAATCGATCGAAACTAAACTAACCAAACAAACATGTGCGCACAAAAATATGAAACCAAATAATTATGGAATAAACATTCAACCCGTGCAAAATCTGTAACAAAAGAAAACGAAACTGAGTATCGACAAGTAAAAGTATCCGTCCGCCCCCTGCGTGGGATGCTTTTATATATTACCAAATTCTACTTTTCCAATCTTTTAACGAATTGAAAAGTAAATACAATTCTATGGAAATTATCATTATTACTATATCTAACTAAATAATAATGATAAAAGTAAATATCTCTTTTCTTATAATTATTTAAATTACATATGACAAAATCAAGAAGCAATATTTCTCTTCACTAATTCTTCAAATTTTCATTGTCTTCTTTATTGCTTTTTTCCTTCAAATGTTGGAATAATGAAAAATCATTATCCATTGGAGCATACTACCTCATTGAAAAACCTGTTGGGAAAAAGAGTGTAGTATTAAGCTCAGTGTAGTATTAAACTCCCATTTAATCTCCAAAATCCTTCAATTTCTCATCTTTCTTGCTTTTATCTCCAAAATTCTCCAATCATCAAATCTGCACATAAAACACACCTAAAGTGCACATTATTCTCATAAAATCACAATAATCCCACAAATTATGAACACAATAAAACACACATCATTAACCTTATAAGAAAATCTCAAGATGGCTCAATCAAATGAACTTGTTCTCAAACAAGCATCCACGCATTTGCTCTTGTGTCTATACACAATAATTGATGAGATCAACTAGTTCCTACAATAGGAAAGATAAAACATGTGCTAGTCTATTTGTATTAACAATGTCATTAATACCATGACTAGGGATAATTTAAGAATAGTATCTAAGTACGTAAAAAATCTAATCATCGAAATATTTTACGATTTTTTCCTACAAATATTATTCTAGGAACTTTATTGTTTATTTATTGTAATTAAACATAGAATAAATAATAAATAGCTCCATATCACCAAAAGTTTGCATAATATCAAATTGGTTTTATCTTGTCCACATACTAAACTCTCACTTTGACTAAATCGATTCCATCTAATTGTTTTAGTCAACTATTGAACAACTTCATCGTCAACAGGAATCTAGGGACATTGCTTTCAAGTTTCTACTCTTACTATATTATCATTGATCAAAATCAATTGATAATATTTCACATCAATGAGCCTAATAAATATGTGAACACCCTATTGTACTAGACATGTAACATAAAATAATCTAGAGTAAGCCATGATTTTTTTTTCATGAGATCAAAATCTTCAAAAAAAATCTACAATATTGTAATTAGCCCAGTTTTGATCGAGAATAGTTTCTAGTACGTCTTAATATATCTGAAATATTTTTTTAAGTGTTCTAAAGTGTATTTCCCACTTAAATAGACACAAACAACATTGTCTATCTAATAGAGATTAACTACAAATTTAGATGTTGCCAACTTTAACATTTTAGTCAAGATTGGGCATTTATTGCACACAATGCAATAAGAAAAATATCATTGCTCCCACTGATTGATTTTGATTGTGCGGGATTTATAACTAATATAATTTGGGAAAAAACAACTCCTTGATATTCAATTTTTTTAAAAAAATATTCATTATTTTACGCAATCTATAATAGTCATAATACGAAATTCAAAGTTATATCATATAAAACTTATATTGTAAGGTACAATTTCATAAACCTCAACTATTTCATGAACTATTGCAATTACATCATCACGTGACATATTTATTCCAATAATTGATTTTTTAATATTTGTGGTTAAAATTTCTCCCATTTTTTTTCCTGGAATAAACACTTAATTTTTTAAAAATAATTTAGTATGAGACAACTTCTCAGAGAGAACATATATCTTATATAAGCAATAATATGAAAATAGGAGATAATACTAATGACACAATCTAAAAACTGCATAAATCATATATGGATGTTACGAGTTTTTAATGACTTGCATTCGACATTCTTTCATAAATATGAATAATATTCAAATTTTGACATAAATATTTTAAGTTTTAAATTAGTTTCAAATATTAAATATTAAAATATTCTTGATTATGAATAAAAATATATGTTATGAACTAATACTTAAGTTATAATGCATTTATAAATTTTTTAAAAATATTAGTTCAACTAATATTTAGTTGTTTATCAAATTGTATAGCTATTAAATGTGATTTAATATTTTTGCAATCAACACATTTGTCTTACTTAAATTGTTTAAAATTTGACAATTTTGAACATTAAAGATTAAATTTGATTTAAACTTTAAATACAATCATCTTCAAATATTTTGAAATTGGATATTGTAGAAGTTTTAAATTGGATTTTAAAATACAAAAGAACATTAGTATTTAAATGTGTTTCAAATATGATTAAAGTCATACTTTTAAATAAGTCAAAAGATGACATATATGATTTTTCATTATCATAATAGCCTAATTAAAAGTTATACAATTTATAGATGATAATTTTTGAATTTTGAATTAAATTAATATTTATACAACAATCTTAATCTTTTAATAACTGCGTCTCTAATTTGATTAGAGATTCATGGCTACACATATCATGCCCTTGGATTAGAAAGGTAGTGAGTCGCTCATACCAATCCCTTTAGTGCCTGTTTTAAGCCGTATAATGCCTTCTTGAGATGATGCTCATGGTGTGGATAATAAGGATCCTCAAATCCTTTGGACTGCTCCACATATACCCCTTCATTGACTACTCCATTCAAAAAAGCACTTTTGACATCCATTTGGTATAAAGTGAAATCCAAAGTACAAGCAATAGCAAGAAGAATGTGAATATATTATAACCTGGCAACTGGTGCAAATGTCTTATCAAAATCAACTCCTTCAACCTGAGTGTACTCCTGAGCAACAAACCTTACTTTATTATCATTGTCACCAAGTTCTTCTTGCACTGCCGCAATCCAATACTCATCAAGTAGAGCCTCTTTGTAATTCTTGGGTTCAATGAGGGAGAAAAAATATTGTAGACCAGCAAGTTCTCTATAGGTAGCCCGAGGGATTGATTGAGTCCTTCTGTTTGATTCAGCCTGAACTGATGTTGGAACATGGGAGAGTTCTGGGGAGGACTGTGTTCCAACATCGCTGAAGTTATAAGAGCCATCAACTGCATCCGTAAGATCTACCTCGTTTGATGTTCCAACATCATTATGTCCCTGATCTGAGAAATCATCCGATGTTGGAACATGGTCAGCCATTGACATTTTGAACTCATCATATTCAAAACTCAAGCAGTTCACATCTTGTTCCAACAAAAAACATTTGTCTTATGACCGAATTCCAGTAAGCACTTTAATGTTTCCATGCTTCACTATGCACTTCTTCTTATGGAATTTCCTAGTCATATTATCATCACATAGATGGCTGATACTTGGGATATTAGCCTTTAGATCTTCCACCAACAGAACACTAGTAAAGGTTGGAAATCCCTTTATATACAACTCACCCTTTCCAACTACCCTGTTTTTCTTTCCATCGCCAAAGATAACAAATCCACCATCATAGTGTTCGATCTTCCTTAAGTACTCTTGTGATCCAGTCATATATCGAGAACGTCCACTATCAAAGTACCACAAATCCACAAAGTGTGCAATAGAGAAGTATGAGCAACAAGGCAAGTATTAGTGCGTATAGGAACCCCTACCTTTCTGACCATTTTTTATCGTTCGACATCATCTATGTTGGAACATGCAGACAATTGTCGCTCATTCATGATGTCTCCCAGTAGTTTAAAACATTGATCCTTTGTATGGCCTTGATAGGTGCAGTAGCTACAAATAAGAGGTATGTGTTGCCGGGTTTTGATCACTTTTATCTTAATATCTTGAACCCATTGATTTGAAATCTATAGTACTACTTGATGGATTTCCATAGCCTATACCTTGTCGACTTCCAAAGCTCTGACCCATGGTGAGTATATCATCTAATTTTTCTTTTCCAGTATTCAACATGTTAATAGCCGTCTCAACAACTTCGACCCTCTTTGTCATCAAACTCATATTTAATTCCAACAACTCAATCCCTCCCTGAGTCGTCCCACTAGGGATGCCATCTCTCTTCCTTTTTTAGCTAAGGATTTTTCTCCCTTTTCAGGAGTTTGTTAGCATAAAAAACTTTCAGCCACATTTCATACATCTTTTCATATGCATCAAAGACATTTTCATCATTCACACTCATGTCTTCATCATTTTTTGAGGAGTATTCTTCACTTACCTTCTCTGTGTTGGAACATCGGACTTTGGCTGCCTGAACTTTGTTGGAACATCGATCCACTTCTTCATATATGATGTTGGAGCATTCAGTACCAAGTTCTGAGCTTCCTTGAAGTTTTGCTCCAAAAGCCATATAATACTGGTTAGTTCCTCTTCACGATTCTTCTCTTCTTCATCTTCACTCCATGAGGGAACATATGATTTTCCTTGCTTCTTCCGAGTGTTGGCACATTCAACCTGGATATATCCATACCCTTCACATTCTCTGCACTGAATCATTCTTGACCGCATTAATTCTCCATTTTGACTTCTCAA
The DNA here is from genome assembly GCA_032355605.1 of Rubia tinctorum. NCBI lineage: Eukaryota > Viridiplantae > Streptophyta > Magnoliopsida > Gentianales > Rubiaceae > Rubia > Rubia tinctorum. The sequence goes on from JAULKM010096329.1 coordinate 6,417, forward strand.
GAATTACTGAGTGATTTACCCCATTTGTGGCTCATGGTTGTTTCCAGAGTCTTGAAACCGTGATCTTTTCCCATTAAACCTTTCCTCGGAATTCTTATTTACCACTTTCTTCAGCATTCTTGAGTGATTCCTTGAGATAAGAGCAAGTTCTTCATTTACATAATTGATAACCTCTTTAGGATTGTTTCTTGACGACGAAGTTTTGAGTGTCAAATTCTTCATTGGATGTTACAACGTCATTTCATAGGTTTGCAGTGATCCCATGAATTTATCTGGAGTCATGGTGGATACATCTCTTGCTTCTTCTATTGCCACAACTTTCATAGAAAATCAGTGAGGGAGAGATCTCAAAGTCTTTTTCACCAATTTGGACTCCTCGTAAGTTTTGCCAAGTTGATATCCCATATTTGAGATGTCTCTTAGCTTTCCACTGAACACAACAATAGTGTCATCCTCCTCCATCTTCAATTCTTCGAACTGTGTGGCTAACATTTATATTTTTTTATTCACGTACACGACTTGTTCCCTCATGCACCGTTTATAGGATATCCCATGCTCCCTTTGCCTAATAGCATGTAGAAATGAGTCTGAACTGATTTTCATCTACTGTAGTAAAGATGGCATTTGATGTTGTGGAGTTCACCAAGCCACCCTTGTTTCATCTGGAGTCCACGACTCTTTAGGCTTAATTACTGTCTCTTTAGAACTGGATTCTCTTCCTTTAGAACTCGATTCTCTTCCTTTAGAACTTTTAGAAACTGGGGGTTTCCATTCTGTTTCAACATAGTGCCAAGCCAGTTCATCTAGTGAATTTATGAACACTCGCATGCGATCCTTCCAGTAGTTGTAATTCGTTCCTTCTAGTAATGGTGGCCGAGGCAAGGAAGCTCCTTCCCTGGTCGCCATTGGTAAAACCGGATCACACTTTCCTTGTCAAAACCAAGGTAAAACAAGTGACTTAGCTCTGATACCAGTTGAAATTTGGTCTACCTAATTAATTCAATAATTACTACCGTGTTCCAACGTAGCCTATTTAACCAAGTATGTAAAAATGTAAAGTAAGAACACACGGACTTGGTTACGCAGTTCGGTGAAAACCACCTATATCTGCGGGGTCTGATCCAGTTCAAAAATAAATCCACTAATCAGAAATATACAGTACAAAGCACACCATACAACTATTTATCTTTTCTAATTACAACGTGTGGATTTTGCAATCTCCCCTTGCTACCGATCCGCCTTGATAACACTCCCTCTTACTATGAAATTCATCGACACTGGATCTCCTCCTCCCGAGGAATTAAGGAATATGATTATGAACTTTGATCAACAATTTAAGTTCGTGTTGGATGACTCTGGAGTACTTCTCGAAAGATATGAAAATATGGATGCAGATTTTCTTCAATGAAGTTCGTAAGTAACTCAGTCGTAATGTGCATCAATATATAGACCATGAGCAGGTTGGAATTCTCCACATTTTCTTCAAAATATTCTGTTTCCAAACCTGCTTCTGAAGCATATCCAAATCCCTCAAATAACAAGATTGTCCTAATCTCAACATATCTCATAATATTCCATAAAACCAATTCCGTAATTATAGGAATTTTTCATAAATCCATTATGCTTAATATACACGCCTAAAATAATATATTGCGAAATCTCCCATCTTCCGTAAATCCATATTCACACAATATCTTCAATCAATTAAATCCTCTAGGCTTCAATTTCTTGTGGAATAAATATTTCATTTTCTCCAATTTCCTTTTTCCACCACACAAGTATTATTCTCCGCACACCGAATATAATGTTCCATCATGGAAAGTATTCGTACACATGAAGTCTTGTGCGAATATAATTTCTTCTCCACAAAATATGCTGATAACAATCAAATCTTTTGGAGATAAGAATTACCAAATCTAATTCCTTAAAGTAAGGAACTAGAATATCTCGTCCACGTCTCTAACAACACAACAATTCCATATTTTCATAAATTCCACAAATTGTCAACTAAATAAATATGGAAATCTGGACTTTACAATTGACCGAAATAATTTTAAGAGAAAAGTTAAAATTATTGTTGACAATACAAATTAATGTATTGGGTTAATGTTAGAGAAGATTTTGCATAACTAAATTTTAATCATTCAGATGATTAAATAACACTTATGGAAGGTTATGAATTTTAGACTTTCAACCGTTCAAATATATAAATGAAATTTAAATGTTTTGATAATGGTAATATAATATTACGATTGGATCGTATAGTTTTCATTTTACGCACTATAGGATGGTGATGTATAAAACTAAATCTAATGTATTTGATGTATATGATTTATGCAGTTTTTAGATTATGTCATTAGTATTGTCTCCTATTTTCATATAGTTGCTTATAAAAGATATAGGGATATATACCAATATAACCCTACCTATTTGACTAAAAACCAATATAACCCTCAGATAATTTTTAGTGCAAAAATAACCCTAACTAGTTAATGTAAGTGCCAATATAACTCTCAGACCTCATTTCTGGCACCGTCACCGTAACATGTTGGGTTATATCAGCACATTATGAAAATTGATAGGGTTATATCAACACATTCCTAAAACTTATAAGGTTATATCAAAACATTCGTAAAACTTATATGGTTACATCAGCACATTCCTATAAGTTTTGGCACTTACACTGATTATCAAGGGTTATATTGGCACTTTCGAACACTGGAAGGTTATATTGACACTTATATCAAGTAGATTGGGTTATAAAAGTACTTTTGTCTAAGATATATGTTCTCTATGAGAAGTTGTCTCATAATAAAGTATTTTTTAAAAATAAAGTGTTTATTTTTTAAAATAATTTCAAACTTAAAATGTTTATGTCACAATTTGAATATTATTCATTATTTATGAAAGGATGTCGAATGCAAGTCACTAAAAACACGTAACATCCATAGCCATTCGACATTTAAACACAATTAATCCTATTGGGTCCATTTGAAACTTAATTGATATATAAATCTCACTTATAAACAAGTGTTGAATGCAAGCCATTATATTAAGAACTTATAACATTAGCAATTTTTCAACGATTAATCACAATTAATCATATTAACTGCAATAAAATTCATTAGTCTTATTAATTTAATTTCATATTAATTGGTAAAATTCTATATCTGAATTAAAAACCTCTAACCAATTGTGACAAATCAAATTTTATAATGTTATAATTACAACTATAATTGATTTAACACTTCTATAATTTTCTCAAAATTTCCAAGAAAGACTTGTGGAGGTTCACAAACGGTACCACTTAAAATCACCTCAAAATTTCCAGGAAAAGTTTATGGAGGGTCACAAACGGTCCAACTTAAATCGCCAACCACTTAGATAAAAATTTCTTGGTCATTACTAAGAAGTAGTTTTTAATTTATTAATTTTTTTATTCGAATAGATTTATGACTTCTAAAATTTTCACACAAAAATTTAAGAAAAAGGAGATGAAGGATTCACAAAGGTCCCACTTTAATCTCCGGCACTCTTATACAAAATTTCTTGGCCTACTTGAAAGTCGTCATTTAAATCCTTATTCAAAATAATAATAATTTATATATTCTGGCCAAATTCTTGGTAATAAGTGGTTTTAAATCTTGTTTATACATGCCTTAATCACATATATTTAAATTAAATCATATTTAATTTAATTAAAATATTAATCACATTTAATCGTATTAAATGGTTTTTGAAAGAATATTAAATGGTATTAATCAAATTTAATTTGATTAAATTATATTAATCAACTAAATTACATTAATCACATTTAATATTATTAACTTATCTTAATAATATCAAATCACATTATCACCATAATGCATAAACTTGATTAATCATATTAAATCTTATTAACGTTTACACATAGCCGTCCGCTTAACCCTTCTGCCGCAGCCCTCTCCGAGCTGCACCCTTTTTCTTCAACCTTTTTCCCCATCTAGTGAAACTCATAGTGAATGATGTGGATGTAAATGACTAAATCATTAATCACCTTTCATAAGAAAGATGCAACTAATTAGGGATACACTTGTCTTTTCAGTATTGCTACATCATTCACTATGCTGTTTCACTATAAGTTTTCACTCTCTTTATCATTACTCTTATATTAATTAATTTTTTGTTATTGAATAAGTGTGAGATTTGTCTCTTTTGTTCTTCGGCCTGATCGATTAGATCGTTGTATTCATGATGATAACTCGATTTAATTGTTCATGTTGATGTATTGCTCTCGATCTTCTTGTACATATCGTGTGTTCGCAATTTCGTTTGTGATTTTATTTTTGGGTTTTCATAAATCTGGGTTCGTCAGATCTATGTTTTTCAAGGTGTTTATAGTTTGAACAACATAGATCGTGGTTGGATCAAGTGGTGTTACAGTTGGAGAAGATCCATATTTGGCCCAGTGATATTGATGCGTGATACGCTCCTCTTTGCCAATTGGTCATGTTTTTCGCAGGAAGCAAGTTAATATCCCCGAGGGTGATGTTACAGTTTTTATTGGATATCTGATCTGTAATAGTACAGACGATCAGTGTGGTTGACATGTAATTTAGATATCCTTGCAATATGTTAGTTATTGCTAGAGGCTAGTTAGGTTGGATGTCAATTCCA
>JAULKM010096339.1:0-11072 GCA_032355605.1 Rubia tinctorum
TTAGAGTTGGTATGACAAGATCTTAGCCATTGGTTAGGTGATGCCACTAGTATAAATAGGGGTGATGTAGTAGAGTTTTAATCAAGCCAAAAATAATAGAAGTATTCTCCTTTTAAAAATAACCTCTTCCTCCAAGTTCTCCATTTTCACCGAAACATTCTAAACCATTCTTCAACCATTAAAAAATTCCTCCAAACAAAGTAGTATTAGAGCTATTCCCTCCCAACATCCCCTTCACCTAATGATTCCAAGGCAATATAACAGAAGCAAAAGAAACAACATGCAGATATTTAACCCTCAATTTGTTTGCACGAAATCCAGGTAAAAATTAGCATCGTGGTTGTTTCACAAACAACCTCGACTCCATTTCCATACCCTGATTCCATGCAAACAAGCGATTATTTTCATTCATCCAAAATATATAGACATGACATCCAATAATCTAAATTTGTCTAATTAAATATCCTCAATCATTGAACAATATACTACAATGGTTCAAATCTCCAAGGGAAAACTTGTCCCATGAGTACACAAAAAACTATTTACAGCTAAAAAATCGACAAATTTTTTGAAGCATGGGATAAAAACCTAATCTCTACAACAGCTATATATCCTGTAAAGTCAAATATACATCTCATGAATTAATTGTGTTGGCATTTTGTGAACTTATGGTAAAGAAGAAAAATTACCATGTTGGAACATACTGCGTGAAGAGCAGATTTGCGGAAAGAATATTGTGCCGATATTGATGTATGGAAACTTGGTGATTACGCAATATTTGGTGAGCCGTGTAGAAGCATAATGGAATTATGGAAAATCCCTATATTTATGGAATTGGAATTGAATGAATATTATGGGACATTTGAGATAAAGAAAATCTCTTTATTTATGGGATTTGGATATGCTTCAGAAGCAGATGAGGAATATGAATATTATAAAGTATTCTGATATGCAATGGACTATAAATGGAGGACATTATTCGGCTGCAAACAACACGAATTAAACAGAGAAAATCTACACATCAGATTTTCAATCTATCGAGAGGTTTGTCGAGAGCCAGATTTAGCATGTGCCAACATACTAGACCTGTGTGCTAAAGTTCAGAGTCGTATACCATAATTCCTCGGGAGGAGGAGATCCAGCATCGACGAGTTTCGAGGTCAGAGGGAGTCTGATCAAGGTAGATCGGTAGCAAGGAGAGCTTGCAAAATCCACACGTGTAATTAGAATATAAGTATAGTTGTATGGTGTACTTTGTACTATATCTCTGATTAGTGGATTTATTCTAAACTGGGTCAGGCCCCACAGATGTAAGTGGATTTCTGAACTGCATAACCAAGTTGTGTGTCTCGTGTTTATTTACTTTACAAACTTGGTTAATTTAGACTATATTGGAACATAGGATTGCTAGTTAAGCTAAAATGGTAAAACCGATTTTTCAATTGGTATCAGAGCTTGGTCACTTACGTTCTACCTTGGTTGGGTCAAGGAAAGTGAGATCCAATTTTACCATGGCAACAAGAGAAGGAGCTTCTGTGTCTCGGCCACCTCTGCTTGAAGGTTCAAACTACAACTATTGGAAGGCTTGCATGAGGGTGTTTATCAATTCTCTGGATGAACTTGCATGGCACTTTGTTGGGAACGAGTGGAATCCTCCAATTGAAGATGAAGAATCTAGCTCTAAGGAGAAAGAAGGAGAGTCAAGTCAAGGAAATCAACGCTCAAGGACAAATCATCATGGTCCCCAGATGAATTGAAGGGTTCTCTGGTGAATTCCAAGGCTTTAAATGCTATCTTCGCAGCAGTTGATGAACATCAGTTCAAGCTTATCTCTACATGTCATCTGGCTAAGAAAACATGAAATATCTTGCAGACTGTACATGAAGGAACCAGTCGAGTACGTGAATCCAAACTACAGATGTTGGCATCGAAATTCAAAGAATTGAAGATGGAGGAGAGTGACACGATTGCCACATTCAATGGGAAACTCAGAGACATCTCTAATATGGCTTATCAATTGGGAAAAGTTTATAAGAAATCCAAGCTGGTGAAAAAGACCTTGAGATCACTACCCAAGAGATTTTCCATGAAGGTTGTTGCAATAGAAGAAGCTAGAGGTGTGTCCACTATGTCCTTGGATGAGTTGATGGGATCACTACAGACGTATGAGATGACTATGGAACAGCCTACAAAGAAGACTCAGAAGGAGTTGGCGTTTAAGGCATCTTCATCACGGGATGATCATGAATCAGATAGTGAGGATGATAATGAAGACATTGCTTTCATCACAAATAATTTTTCGAGAATGCTGAAGAAGGCGGTGAACAGAAAACCACAAGATAGAACTGGTGGAAATAGACCACGTGGACAGAATTTTGTTAAGAACCGTGGAAATCATGTAGAGCAAGGAAATTAGCAGTTCACGAGAAATCAAGGTGGTGAAGCAAAATCGCAAGGAAGGATTCAGTGTAGAGAATGTGAAGGTTTTGGTCATATCCAGTCTGAATGTGCCACTACCAGGAAGAAACAAGGAAGATCGTATGTTAATTCATGGAGTGAGGATGAAGAAGATGAGAATGATGAAGAGGAACTGACCAGTAATTATGTGGCATTTGGAGCAAAAACCCATGAAGAAGTTGTGGACGTATGTTTCAACACAGATACTGCTGCATGTTCCAACACAGTTACGGTATGTTCCAACATACGTTCTATCGATGTTTCCAGCGATGAAGATGACCAATCCATGAGTAGTGAAGATATCTACACTTCATATGAGCAAATGTATGAGATGTGGTTAAAGGTGGTTGAAGCAAACAAATCCCTGAAGGAGGAGAAAAATCAACTTGCCAAAACAAAGAAAAATTTAGTAATTCAGGTTGAAAAACTTAAGATTGAAGTTGAAGATCTGAACGTGAAGGTGAATACTATGACTGAATGGGCGGAGTTGGCAGAAGCAACGATCAGGAAGTTAGATTCTGGCAAGGCAAAGTTAGATGAAATTCTGACTATGGGAAAAACCTATAGAGATAAACATGGAATCGGCTACGGCAACGCAACATGTGGTACAGGAGACTTCAAGAAGGAGGTTCAAGACATGAAGAAAAAGGTGATGAAGACTAGTGTCTGAAAACCACTTATATGCAGTTATTGCATGTTTCAAGGTCATTCCGAGGAACAATGTCTAAAATTATTGAGAGATATCATGAACGTACGTCAGCTATGTTCCAACATAGATAGTACCCAACGCTCAAAACTGGTTCGCAAGGTATGGATTCCTAAACGTGTGATTACTTTTTTTGTTGCTCATACTTCACTTATTGCACAATCTAGAGACTCGTGGTACTTCGATAGTGGGTGCTCTCGTCACATGACCGGAACTCAAGAGTTTTTGACGAAAATAAAACCGTATGATGGTGGTTCGGTTACATTCGGTGATGGGAAGAAGAGTCGAGTCATTGGCAAAGGTGAAATGCACATTGAAGGATTTCCGGTGTTTACTAGTGTGTTGCTCGTTGAAGGCTTAAAGGCGAATTTACTAAGCATCAGTTAGCTATGTGATGACAATATGACAATTGAATTTCAGAAGGACAAATGTGTGGTTAGACATGGAAATGACAAGGTTCTTTCTGGTATTCAATCATTAGATAATTGTTATCTTTTGAAGCAAGAAGTGCGATGCTTGACTTCAAAGCAAGATGAATGCACATTGTGGCATATGAAGCTTGGTCATATCAACTACAAAACCTTGGTGAAAATTGCAAATTCAAAGGCAGTTTGAGGAATGCCTATGTTAATGACCAAGAATGGAATAGTTTGTGGACTATGCCAGCAAGGTAAACAGATTCGGTCTTCTCACTCTGCAGTACAGTATATTACTACCTCAAGAAATCTTGAATTGCTTCATATGGATTTGATGGGTCCAGTCAATACACCAAGTGTTAGTAGTAAGAAGTACATCTTTGTGTGTGTTGATGATTTTTCTAGATATACTTGGGTGACGTTTCTTAAAGAAAAGTCTGATACCGTGGATGTGTTTAGAAGTCTGGTGGTAAAATTGCAGACCGAGAAGGGAAGTCCAGTTGAAAAGGTTGTTCGAATTAGAAGTGATCATGGCAGAGAATTTGGGAATTCTCAATTCAGTGATTTCTGTGATGAGCTTGGTATTCAACATGAATTTTTGGCACCAATCACTCCACAACAGAATGGGATTGTTGAACGGAAGAATAGAAAACTTCAGGAGATGGCTAGAGTGATGCTTGCAGAAAAAGACATACACAAAAAAATGGTGGGCAGAATAGTTAACACAGCTTGTTATACTATCAATCGGGTGTATCTTCGGCCATTTACCAACAAGACATCTTACGAGATCTGGAAGGGCAGGAAGCCAAGTGTCTCTCACTTTTATGTGTTTGGAAGCAAGGGCTATATTCTGCGAGATAGAGATCATTTGGCAAAATTCGATAATCGTAGTGATGTTGGTATATTTCTGGGGTATTCTGTAAACAGTCGAGCTTACCGTGTGTACAATCTTCATACAAATACGCTTATGGAGTTAATCAATGTTGGGGTGGATAATTTGGATGACAAATGAGATTCAAAGGACGACGAACCAGATGCTGAGTATGTTCCAACAGAGGTTACTCCACCAAACCAATCAGATACTGAGCATATTGGAACACGGGAACAAGCTGATGACCAGCCGTTGTAAGATGAGTATGTTGGAGCACACTCACCCACACCCAGTCTGCATGTTCCAACACAGGAGATACCAGAACCAATCTCGAGAAGAACCCGATCCTTTCCTAGAGTAAACTACCGAGAACTTGCTGGATTACAATGTTTTATCTCACTCATTGAGCTAAAGAATTACAAGGAAACATTACTTGATGAATACTGGATTGCGGAAATGCAAGAAGAGCTCGAACAGTTTGAACGCAATGATGTGTGGTATCTTACTTCTCAACCGAAAGGTGTTAATGTCATTGGTACAAAGTGGATTTTCAAGAAAAAATCGGATGCTGATAGACAGATTACTCGCAATAAGGCTAGACTGGTGGCACAAGGATATACTCAAGTAGAAGGAGTTGATTTTGATGAGACTTTTGCACCGGTTGCCAGGTTAGAATCTATCCGCATCTTACTTGTTATTGCATGTACCATGAATTTTACATTATATCAAATGGATATGAAGAGTGCCTTTTTAAATGGAGTGGTGAATGAGGAGGTATATGTGGAACAACCTAAAGGTTTCGAAGATCCTCATTATCCACATCATGTGTATCAACTTAAGAAGGCATTATATGGTTTGAAACAAGCACTTAGAGCATGGTATGAGCGACTGACTAACTATCTACTTAAGAAAGGTTATCGTCGAGGGGAGTAGATCGTACATTGTTTGTGCTTACAAAATTATCTAAGTTCTTGATTGCTCAAATTTATGTGAATGATATAGTGTTCAGTTCTACTTCTACATCTGTGATGAAATATTTTTGTCTCTAATGCAAGCTGAATTTGAGATGAGTATGGTTGGAGAACTGACTTATTTTCTAGGGCTTCAAGTTAAGCAAGAGAAGAATGAGTTGTTCATAAACCAAAGCAAGTATGCACTAAATCTAGTGAAGAAATTCGGTCTGGAAACTGCTTGTGCTATTCGAACTCCTATGGCAACCACAGAAAAATTGGTGAAGGATGAGAAATGTGTATCAGTGGATCAAAAATTTTACAGAAGCATGATTGGAAGTATGTTATATCTTACTGCTAGTCGACTAGCTATATGTTTCAGTGTTGGTGTTTGTGCAAGATTTCAAGCTGATCCGAAGGAATCTCATTTTACTGCAGTGAAAAGAGTTATTTGATATGTTAGTGAGACTTCTGATTATGGTATGCATGTATTTTTTTATTGAATATAGTATTATGCTTGAATAAATAGAAATTATAACTTTTAATAGATTAACCTCTTCAAAGTATTATATTAAAATAAAATTGAGTATATTTGAGTGCACATGTGTGCGTGCACATGTGTGCTTTTTCTCAACTAATTTTGAATTAGAAAATATTGAATGTGTTTTAATATTTTAAAAATCCTTTTATTAGTGTGAAAGTTATTTTAAGATGTATTTATAACATCTGTATATTTTAATCCAAAAGGTTATGTAAATTTTATGAGAGTTAATAAAAATAGGAATGTGTTGGATCGTTGAATCACTCAAATATTTCTTTTTTTAATTATCAATCATTCCACGGCAATTACAATGAGTGAAATTGACATCCAACATAACTAACCTCTAGCAATAACTAATATATTGCACGGATATCTAAATTACATGTCAATTAGACTGATCGTCTGTACTATTACAGATCAGAGATCTAATAAAAAAATTGTAAGATCGCCCTCGGCGATACTAACTTGCTTCCTGCAAAAATCATGACCACTTGGCAGAGAAGAGCGTATCACGCATCAATATCACTGTGCCAAATAAGGACCTTCTACGACTGTAACACCACTTGATCCAACCACGATCTATGTTGCCCAAACTGTAAACACCTTGAGAAACACAGATCTGACGAATCCAAATTAATGGAGACTCAAAAATAAAATTACAAACACACGATCTGAACAAGCAGATCGAAAACAATATATACATTAACTTGAACAACTAAATCGAGTTATTATCATGAACACAACGATCTAATCAATCAAATCAAAGAATATAACTAATTTGTGGAGACAAATCTCACACTTATTGAATAATGTTAGAGTTAAAGTCTCACATTGGTGGTTGACAGTCATATAACTCAATATATAAAATCATGACTCCCCCTACATAGTACCAATTGGTTTTGTTGGTATGTCTTGAATACGTATTAGCCGCTTCGACAGGTTGGTACGGGTACAATTGAATCTTCTAAGAACGAGTACGATGATCGGTATACAATACACGCTCCTAGTTGGATCGAGGGAAAACAGTTAGATTTCACCCTCAAAGTTTAGCAAGTAATTAACACACAAACAAGAACTAGTTGTATACTTATTCAATTCATGCATCAACTACTCAATAAATGTAAAGATCTCAATTGATAATTAGTGTTAGAAGTGTGACATTTCAAACATCCATATTTCATTCATCCTTGATCCGTTTTGAAAGTTTAAATAGTCGATTTTATAGATCTCGCATAGGAGAACCCAAAAATGACATCTACTGACCCTAAATCCGTTTGTATCCCACTCAAAATGATGCCCAAAAGTTGACAAATTTTAACCTTTTAACTATCATTTTCCAACACACTTGACTAGATTCACGTCTAGTCCGTAAATTACGCTAATCAGATAAACTATTCCAATTAAGAAGATAAGTACAAGTGTATTACAGTTGTATACAAAGTACACCAATATTTTATCAAAAGGCCATAATAATTCATAGTCAAAACCGCCCTGTTTGGCATGTTGCCAAAAATTGGTCTTGCCATACCACATGGCACGAGGTCTGCGTCTTTATGGTTGGTTAGATCCATCCAACAGGTTTGGTTTTATATTTATTTCTTAATGAAAGGTGCTTAAATGTGCTACATTTTAGTTAAGCTTGCATGTTAATCTATGTAGCAAATGTCCTGTTTTTCTTTTCTCGTTCTTGTTTCCCTTATATGGAAAATCCTCCGATTGTTTCAAGAATAGCAATAGCATAAGTGTTCAAGTAATTAAAATGACCACAATTAAGCTGTTTTTCTTACTATAATGGGCTTATGTTTTCCTAGTAATAATGGGTTAACGTGATTGCTTGATGAAAGGTTTGATTATGCTACGTGGCTCGGCATCGATCTTATTTTTTTTCTTGCCCAACCCTCATTCTAGGCCTAATTAACCCCAAAACAAATCACTAGAAGGAATGGGTTGAATATCAATCGGATAATATGAATAATTAAATGATATGAGCATGACTTACATTGATTCATTTTACGACAGTCTTAAAGGGGTTGTATTGTAATTTGCATGTCAAAAATCACTCAATCCGCATATAAAAAATTACTCAACCAATTCGCATTCAAACCCATGTTGGTCCATATGTCAATCTATGTTTGTTGAGATTTAAACTGAATTGTTTGTATATCTTTTAAACTATACATATTTTTATTCATTTTTTAATTCAATGTTATAAATGGGAGATTATTTGTAAATTTTAAAACATCATTTTTAAACTTTATATTATTAAATATTTTGATTAGATTATATAATTTTCTTTTGCCATGAGATTTAGATAAATATACTTAGATATGTGTGATTAGTTTAGTTATCTTTTCGTGTTGAAGTACATGATAAGCAAATAGAAATCCTTTCCCTTATAATAAAAGTTATAGACGGTAGTTTTCTGATATAATTATATCTTTTTGTATGTAAAATTATAGATGTTAATTTTCTTATAAACTTTAGAATTTTATTCATGTTATAGACTTTAGTTTGAAGCAAATATATAACATATATATTAGACAATAAATATTTAAATATTTAAATAAATAGAATAGCACAATTGTAGATATGATATAACTCTCTTATACAATCTATGTATATTGAATGATAATGAATCATCCATTGCAAGATTATTCAATCTTGCCCGAGGCAGTGGCAGAATTAGGGGGGAGAACCGGTGCGGCTGCCCCCAACCTCCGGTGAATGAAGGGGTTAGATATACATGTACTTTTCATTCGCTCTAGTAAAATTAATGTTGTAAGTGTTAAACTCTGCCCCGCCCATGATCCGTCTCTCCTCAAGTTTTGGTCTAGTTTCGCGGGTACCTAAAATTTCGTTTTCAACAGCACGCCTCCGTAACCTTTGATCAGGTCAACGGAGTGCGTAACCTTGGATTAATCAAATCTGATCAACCTGTGTCTTTGTGCCGCAGACTTTGCTTCCTTCCAACTCGACAAATTAATTTCCTTCCATTGCAGACTTTGTGCCGCCACAAATTTTTATCCAACAGCTTTGTACCGCTAGCAGCTCTCTCCATCTCTTATTTTCCGCCGCCACCAAACACCGGTTCAACCGACACTGGCGAATTCTTTTTATTGGTTCAAATATGTAAACGAATTCTTATATCTTTGTTCATTTAATGTTATTTTATTAATCAAACTGAAATTATAATTTATTTATTTATTAATAAAAAATATTATTTGTATCCAATCTCTATTGAATTCTTAATTTATTTTTAAAAAATTGTGTACTTTTATCTTTTATATTTATTTATACTTGTTCGATCTCATATAAGCTACACATTCTTTAATAAATGTTCTCATTTCATATATATTAAAAATATTTTAATAAATATAGAATTAAAAATTTTGAAAATATAATTGTATTTTAAAGAAGGGCCCGGAATTTTTATTTGCCCCACGTCTCAAATGGGTTTGGACCGGCCCTGTTCAACGGCGATGCCACTCCACCTCGTTCGTTGCAGAAATCCTCTCCATCATGTTTTCATTCTCTCCAATATCCAGCACAAAGTCTGGGTCTTGGATATCATCAAAGTCACGTACGCCTCCTGGGTACGTGTGTTTAAGTTTCATGTTAAGGGTTACAAAGTTTTTGCGCACATCGACGGTACACCGCCTCCTACCGAGAACGATGCAACTTTTGATGTCTGGTGTGAGATTGAGCAATGACCTTCTTTCGCAGGTTCTTGAGGACGAATTCACTGCGCACGCCGTATGGACTTGTGTGAAGAACATCTTCACAAACAATATGGGTGCTTAAGCAGCATCCCTGGAGCAGGAGTTCAACCATCTGGAACTATAAGCTATCTACCGTCTCTTGAGGCATAGTTTAATCGCCTGTGTGAACTTTCTATCCGATTGAAGGATGTCAACGCCGAAGTCAACAACCAACGTCTAGTGCTTTAACTTGTACGAGGTTTGCCCAGTGAGTTTGATATGGTTGTCTTTTACATTCACAAAACGATGAGACTGCCCGTAGCATGCTTGAATTGGAGCAGCACCACCGGGTTGGCCGAGAAGATCCAGTGGCGGTGATGGTGGTGCCGCCTCCGCCGGCCCCAGAACTCCCACCAAATTCACCACAAGCGCAGCCGTACGCTCATTCTCTTGGCTCCAACCAGCGCCAACCCTACTGCGGTGAAGGACGCGGCCATCAGTAGCCTAGCTTTGCCTCCCCGTAGTGGATACCACTACCGCCTTGAGTGCCGTAGTGGGGCCCTCCACCGGCATCATACCCCACTGCTCTGGGTTGGGCACCCTCCTAGCAGCCCTGGTATCCCGCTCCGACGCGCGGCCCTTTGGCGATAAGGTTCAGCCAGTTCCGCCTCGTGGCTACGACCAGGGCCAGGCGCACATCATCGATGTCGATGCTCCTCAACTGACGGACCTTGGTCATGCATTCCAAGCCTTAGTTATTCACCCCAACGGCGATATAGCAGTGGTTATTGGCGCTTCATCCCACCTCACCTCAGATGTAGGTACTATGATTTATCCTTTATATACGAGCAATATTCATTTTATTCTTATTGTAATGGAAATAGTATTTCATTTTATGGTTCTAGTATGTCCAAATTAACTATCACAAGTCGTACCCTACACCTTACCAACTGCTTACAAAGCCCACACATTGTTAAAAACCTTATCTATGTTCGTCAGATTACAAAAGATAATAACGTGATGTTGAGTTTGACCCATTTGGTTTCTCTGTGAAGAATTCTCAGAATGGGGGGACTATTTTGAGGAGAAATAGTGCAGGTGAGCTTTATCTCGTGTCTCCTTATCAATCGTCTATTTCCGCTTCCACACCTGCTCAGTCTTTTATCACTTTTGCCCCGAACATTTGGCACTCACGCCTTGGCCACCCTGGTGCCCCTGTTCTTCATCATCTCTGGTCTCAATTATGCATTTCTTTCAATAAAGATCCTAGGTCAATTTTATGTAATTCCTGTCAGATCAGTAAACATAACATCTTTAGTTTTTTTATTCCACTACCACTACTGTTGCTCCATTTGATATTATTCATAGTGATTTGTGGACATCACATGTTTTGAGTAAAACAAATTACAAATATTACTTGGTCTTCATTGATA
>JAULKM010096346.1:0-11072 GCA_032355605.1 Rubia tinctorum
TTTCTCCTTCTCCTGATAATTTTTAAGATCGAACAGATTCTCAATTTGTCGCTCCCAATCAAGGTAGCTCACCGGATTGTGTTGACCATCAAATCGAGGGATATCATACTTCAAACCCTTGATTTCTCTTACCAAATCCAAACTAGAACCTGTGTCTGAGCCTTGATGTGATCTCCATTGGGAAGAATGAATTTTTCCATGGCGATGTCTTCTTGAAGATCCTCGCTTTGAGCGCCTTTCTGATTGATTTAAATCTTCATCGGAACTACCATAACCCTGAAATATGCGCACATGACCTTGAGGGTCTCCTCTCATGGCCATGTATTGAGGAGTAGGAGGTTCCATGGTGTCAATTTTCCTCGCCAATCGCTCCATCTCACTCATTATGGCGTTCATCGTAGCAGCAAATCGATCGGGATCAAGAGGCTCATTTGGTTTGAACCGATGATGCTCCCAACTATCTTGTGCTGCGTCTCTTTCTTTCTCAGCACATCTACATTTGACGTGTTAGTCAGAGGTAAATTATTGGGATCTTTCACAAAAGGTGGGAAAAAGGATTATTGTCCGCCATCTTCGCTAAACTGCTAAGTAAAATAAACGGTTAGAAATAAACGTTCCCCCCTTCCCTTTGTTTATTAAGGTCACTCACCAAATTTATAACACTCACAACTCACAAGGTCAATTCGATCAAATAACCACAATTCAAAGCAATTTCAGGATTAAAGCACTGCAGAACTTATTTCAAAATTTTCAAATATATAAACTCAAAATTAGTCTCTATGATCTAGAATTACAAATTCTAAAAATAATAAGGAACAAAATTCAATTTGAATGGCACAAATTGGAGCTATAACGAAGAAGTTATGATCAACTTCCTCTCGAATTCAAATGAACTTTGAGGTATTCAAGATCGTAAGGATCAAGAATATGACACTAGATCTGGAAAGACACAAAAGACTATAATTTATTTTTTGAATAATGTGTAATCAAGCATCAAAGAACAATTCAAGATTACGGAATCAAAGAACGATAAAGAAAACAATAGAATTACGAGCATGCAATAATTCTTCAGAAGAGTGGACGAAAAATATCGCAAGCACGTAAACTGTATAATCTACTTAAAACTTCGAAACTGATCGGAAAGTGAAGGT
This sequence comes from Rubia tinctorum, assembly GCA_032355605.1. Taxonomy (NCBI): domain Eukaryota; kingdom Viridiplantae; phylum Streptophyta; class Magnoliopsida; order Gentianales; family Rubiaceae; genus Rubia; species Rubia tinctorum. The sequence continues at coordinate 1,152 of JAULKM010096346.1, forward strand.
GGATAATACTTGTTAACACTCGGACCCTTCGACGTCCTCCTGACTCGATTGATGAAGGAGAAGGCGGATAGTAATACCGAAGTATTCTAACTCTCGGACCCTTCAACGTCCTTTGACTCTAGATTCAACCTTCCTGCTAAGAAAGATCAAACGAAAATAGTTAAAATATGACACGAAAGAGTTTATAATCAATTTTTTGAATAAATTTGAAAATAAATTCAAAGCAGAAACTCAAAACCCCTGATGTTTTTCGGCCAATGATATTTTGCTTTACTCTGATACCAACTGATATGAATCCCCTTGCGAATTCTCTGGATTGCAGAATATTGGATCTTTATTTACACAGGAGATTTTACCCAACCCAGTATAAATGCACAAAATTCAAGCGTTTAGCCTGCAGGGTACACTAAACTCCGACTTGTTCTCTTAATAGCCTGCAGGTTTAGATCACAAGGGTTCTTTATAAAATAACTAGCCCACAGGATTAGCTTACAAAAGATATTGAAACTTAACTAGCTCGCAGGATTAAACAACAATGAAAATAATAAGAAATATTTAAAATTATGAATATATGATTGATAAAAAGGTGTGTAAAATCGGCCAGCTCTCTCATTTATGAATCAACTAAAACCATATTTAAATAGAATTTCTAATTTCAACCCTAATTCGGCCGACCAGTCTTAGAATTAGACTGGAAAAATATTACCTTATCTAATCTTACAAAATCTAATTCTAATCAGGATAAAAGGTCATTTTCGAAAACCCCTAATGGACTGGGTTCAAAAATATTAGCTCCTCAAAAGCTCACAAGGCCGAGCTCTTCAGTCCAAAAATCCAAAATAAAATAATGTTACAAGAATCATACTACCTCATTAAAAAAGCCCAGTGGGAAAAGAGTATAGTGTTCTTCATAATGTTTTCAGTTAATCTACAAGTTTGAAAAATTAATCCAAGCCCTAGTCGACTTCTTCTTTAACTCTTCATCATAAAGGCGATCAATCAAAGCATTCAATCCTGCATCCCTAAGCTTCATTTTTGACCTTGTCATCGGTCCAACTATGTCACTTAGAGGATCCCGAACATAACCCTTGAATGTTTGATCAATTCGTGAAATATCTTTGTTTATGGTGGTAGTCGTCTTGTGATCTCTATCAATTTCTCATTAGAAATTACGAGTAGAATTAATGAAGGCCAATTGAAAAATTGGTAGAAGATTAAAGGTCACAAATCAAAGTGTTGTAGAAGGTAGAAGGGTTGAAGAAAGAGCAAGTTTGGAAGTGTTAAAGAAGCAGGCCGTGTAAAATGGCTTATGGTTTGTGCCACAAGAGACGGCCTAAGATGGGTCGTGCAAACTTACACGACCCGTGCACGATGATTAGGAGGAATTCAAGTCCAGAAGATGTGACATGCAAATATTCATGCCCTCGTGCACTCACAAGGTCGAAAATGAAGACCCAAATGATGGGTTGTGCAAACCTTCATAGCCCGTCCACTAAGTTCATGTTTTACAAGTTCCCGGACGATGTCCCGTGCAATCTTGCACTGGACGTGATGGCCGAACCATGCAAACTGGCATGGCCTGGGCCAAGGTGGCACTAGGGTTTTCAAACTTGGGATTTTTAGGCCCATTTACCTTACACTTTATGCCTTTGGTCTCCTAGGGTTTAACAAGTAGAATCATAGTTTTATTTGGAATTAGTTTGGTAGGAAGAGAAGGCTAGAAACTCCCTCTCCAGGGTATTATATCTTCTCTCTTCATTTATTTTTAGATCCATAGAATTTATTCATATCATTGCCATGGATTTAATGCTAGTGGAGTATTTTTATTTCTTGGGGTAGTATTTGTATTCAGGACTTGACCTGAATTTGTGAGATTTTTAGATTCCCCTAATTTTCTATGTTATGATTATTGTGTGTGATTTATGGATTATATTCTTATATGATTTATGCCATGACATGTTTTATGACGAACACATAATTTCATCCATTGCATAATATCATGCTAGGATTGAATGCTAATTAGGAAGTGTTAGATTATTGCTATTGTAGTCTTGTGAGTACCGGGGAGATTTGTGCATTAAATCTATCCTGTGAGTGCCGAGGTGATTGGTTAGACTTTAATCTAATTGGCTAGTTGTGTGAGGAATTGAATGTTAGGATCAGTGAACCAGAGGATGCTGTATAGAAATTTCAAATGGGAGAAACCCTGGTTTACCCCAATAATTAAGCATTCATAGTTCGTAGAGACTAGGTTCGTCTTAACCCTAGAGTCATCACAAGTCACCAATTATTTTTCCTCTCTAGGCCTAGAGTAGGTGTCCATAGTGGAGAGCCTGGTGACATAATAGGCTTACTCCCGCATCTAACAGTTGTGACCTACCCAACGCTTAAGTCTTTTAAGCGGGAGCTCGTTAGCACCGGGAGTGTGTGGGTGAAATGAGAAGTCAGGGGACTGGAGTGCATCCCTAGTTACGGATGAGGTGAGATGGTTTAATGGGAGACAGACCACTATGTGACAGATTTTAGGAGTTCCCAACCATCTCCACCCTATGTGACATAACATGAAGTTAGGTTTATAAGTTCTTGTGTGAATTGAATCTAGGATCAAATCCATATATCAGTCATGCTACACAAATACCCCTAATTTAGCTAATTATAAGTTTAATTCGCTTTATTACCATGCTTGTAGTTGTTAGTTGTACAACCCCCACCTGTTTATTAGTACCAGTTATTCCCAACACATGATTGGGGTGACACCCAATTGTGGGTTGTGTTTGGCTAATTCTTAGATATTGGTATCTCTATGGTTGACACCAGGGCTTACCACTAGCTACATTATCATAGTTAGGAGTGAGTACAAGAGCAACATGTAAATATCATCTGTGATCTCTTCAGCATCTCGCGGGTTAACTCATTTAATTAGAATGACCATGCGGGGTGTAGGTCAAATTTTGGCACCGCTGCAGGGGATACTAGATTTATCTTTTTATTGTCTATCATAACTAGTTGGTAGAGTAGCTTGTATTTTGTTTTGTTTTGTTTTAGTTGTAGTTGGTTTTTGTGTACAGGTTTTTTTGTTAACTTTTCTTTGATCATCCTAATCTTGTGTGCTAGTGTTGTTTAAGGATGAGTATTGTATCATTCCTTGTTTAACACTACTTGCTGAATAACGAGGGTAAATGGAAAAGGAGAAGGAGAAGGGTGAACGGAGCATTTCCACGGGAGCCAATTATTGAAGAGGTTGAGGCAGTGAATACCATGACGGAAGATAACAGAACGCTAGGAACTTGATGGCTCTTAATTCGGAGAATCAACCCCTATGCATTATCTTCCTTCCACTCACACCAAACATCACTTGTGAAATTAAGAGTGGCATGATCCAATGCCTTTCGACGTTTCACGGTATGGTCGGCTAAGATCTGAACAAGCACTTGTCAAAATTCCACCTTGTATGCACCATTATGAAGTCGCTGGGCATCTCCAAAGAGGACTACAACTTGAGATCCTCCTCGTTCTCACTCTGAGAAGCGGAAAAAGATTGGTTGTACTATTTTCCGTTGGGGTGCATCACGTCGTGGATGGACATGAAGAGAATATTTCTCGAGAATTTATTGCCCACCTCCAAATTCTCTGCACTTAAGAAGCAGTTGTCCAACGTCTCCTAGTATCTCAACGAGAATCTCTACGAGTACTGGGAGGGATTAAGGAGGTTGCTCACGAGTTGTCCCTACCATCCTTATAAGGGCGAGAACTTGGTTTATTACTTCTTCGAAGAACTTTGTAACAAAAACATGAGGATGGTCAGTGCCACATGCAATGGGTCGATTGCTAATAAGAGTCTGAAGGATGCGATGACACTCTTGGAGGAGATGGCTAATGGGACACAATGATTTGGAACCGGTCAAGGACGAAAGTGATGGATGAGCCAACTTATTCCCTTAAGTTGGAGGAGCAAGTCTAAGCTCTTACTTCCATGATGATGGAATTTATAAAGGGGGGAATTCAACAAGCCAAGGTGTTTGGAGTATGTAGCCTAGACACCCGACAAACATGTGTCTTTAAGTGGCGGATGAGTTTGAAAATATTAACATTATAATTATCCAAATAATAAAATGAATACTTTGGAAAAATATATATGAATTAAGGCGTTACTTTAAGCATTAATAGATCTGGTAAACTTACATGAGTTTGAATCACGAACATGCTGCTATACTATTCGCAAGCAACGGTAGACTACAAATGCTGCAAATTATACTTCTCCAAGAAGAATCAAGTGGGGCCAAAAAGCCCTGGCCTTTTAGGGAAGTAAATGTTGATCTACACTTTATGTCTGCAAACACTTAGAACCATGTTATAGGCATTCTATGTCTTCATAGTGGTAGCGTATCGGTCGGCGCTACACTTTCATTTCAAATTAATAGATGGAATAAATCTTAAATATTTCAAACATAATTGATTATTTTCACATGATTAATTTTATTTATATTTTACATTTATATTTTTAAATCAGTTGATGCGTATAAAAAAAATAGGGCGATAAAGCGCGAGAGAATGGACTTTTGGGGGGCATGCAGCGTGAGAGCATCTTTTCCTCTTTTTGTAAAACTTAATGCTATCTAATATAAAGTACATGAGATATATTTATTTATGTATTTATTTAATTATTAATAATATGAATTTTTTTTTGTGCGGATTCTCCATAATACCATATATCGACATATTTTTTTCCCAACTTCTTCACACAAATAAGGACACTTCTCTTACATTAATTTAAGTTCACAACAACGAATATCAAGATATTATTTCCCCACTTCTCTTTAAAATGAGGACATTTTTCTTACCCTAATTGAAGGGTAAATAAATCCAAACCACAAAATTATCTGAATTATAAAATCCAACATTTTTGACAAATCAATATGAATGGAAGCATGATTTTAAGCATTAATAGGTCACATAAATTTACATGAGATTGAATCATGAACATGCTGAGGTATTGGTCACAAGCAATGATAGCATTCAAAACTTGCAAATTATACTTCTAAAAGAAGAATCAAATGGAACAAAAAAGACTTGCCCATTTAGGGTAGCGTAAGTTAATTTACGCCTAATCTCTGCTGACACTAAGAACCATGCTATGGGCATTTTTATGTCTTGATTGTGGTAGCATGTCGGGCGGCGCTACTACTTTCATCTCAAATGAAAACATGAAAAATATCTTAAAATATTTCAAATACAATTTATTAATTTTATATATAAATTTTATTAATATTTTATAATTGTATTTTATGTTTATATTTCTAAAATTCATACTTATTAAAAATAAGGGCGTTAAAGGGTACGGGAGAAGATGGGCGAGAGGCGTGTAGTGCGCGAGCATCTTATCCTCTATTTCCAACACTTAATGATATCTAATATTTAGATGAGATATAATGATTTACGTATTTATATCATTATGGGAAATATGAACACATATTATCTTTGAAGATTCTATTTTCCCCACTTCTTCTTACAAAAGAGGACATTATTTTTACGTTGATAGAATCTGTTAAATTTAAAGGTACTCTGGGCTTCCATCATAAAACCAATTGGTACTAAGTGGGGGTGACCCAAGACCTTATATGTAAGTCATTATCTTTGTAAGAAACCGATGTGGGATATATATTTCAACACGCTCCCTCACGTGCCAACGTGGAAACACTCCACGACCCACATCGGACCAAATTAAAGGGGATCCACACATCGGCCCAATAACCCAACATGGGCTCTGATACCATGTTAAATTTAAAGGTATCTTGAGCTTCCATCTTAAAACCAAATTGGTACTAAGTGGAGGTGATCCAAGACCTTATATGTAAGTCATTATCTTTGTAAGAAACCGAGGTGACCCAAGACCTTATATATTTTAACAATTTGCATATACTCCTTCCGTTCCATTTCAACTTGCACACTTTGACTTTCAACAGTGGATTGCAAAAATGTATGCTCATTTTATTGTGAAAAGTTGATATTTTAAAAATATATGTTATAACGGAGCTAACGAGATATCACTCAATAATATTTGTATTTATACACTAATTCAATTTTATGGTCAAAGCTAAGAAGTTACGATCAAATGAATAGTTAAATTATAATTTAAAATATAATAGAGGGAGTATATATAATCCCGCTTAATCACATTCCTCTTTATAATTAATTATGAATGGTTGAGATTTGTCTATGTGGAGGTGTGAGATTTTACACCTCATCAACCTACAAAGCTCACTTCAATTCCATTTTAATACGATATTTTTCGTTTTGGAGCGTAAGAAATTGTTTTTGCCTTTTTTCAAAAGTTATCGTACCAGTGTAGAAATGGAACCTTTGCGTTCCAGGGGAAAACGCCAAAAGATTTGGTTCCAATAGAACGCAATTATTGCGCCAAAAATTTGGAGGGGCTATAAGTTATGCTTGTCATAACTTTTTAAGCAAAATAATTTTTTTTTATTTGATAAATTGTTAAGAAACAGATTATTTTAACAGTAGAAACTATTTTTAAAGGAAAAACAGAAGATGGTATCCCCCATTTTAAAAATAACCCAAATTTGTTTATAATCATAGCTCTACCAAACAGAGTCATAGTTCCCGTTATATTTGGTACTGTAGCAACAATATGTGTTTTTTTTCTTTTGCTTTTATTAGTTTGATTTCTTTTCTTCCGTTCTTTATTTTATTGTATGTAATTTTTATTCCACATTAATTTCATTTGTTTTTTTTTTTATTTTACTGATTTGCAATTATTTATTGGTAAAGTTTTGGGAAAGATTTATGGAAAGACGGGTTGAATTATAATTATAGAAAAATTTAAAAAAACTTAGTTGCAAAATAAAAAATTTATAATGCAACGTGCAGTAGTTATAAGTTATAAACTCGATTAATTCAACCCAAATTTTTTATCTTGATTTCTTCTAGTCGATTAATTCAACCCAAAATTTTTATATTGATTTCTTCTAATTTTGCATTTTAAATTTTGGTATTTCCATAACTTATGAAAATATCATCTTTCAAGAAATGGACTCGTTCTATGGTAGTCTTGGGAAAAGCCATCTTTTCATAGGCACATGGAAAGACGGAGTTGAATTTGAACTATATAAATGTGAAAGGTCTTAATTGAAATAATAAAAAAATATTATGCAACGTGTAATAGTTATAAGTTTATGACCCGATTAATGCAACCCAAAATTTTTATCTTGATTTCTTCTAATTTGCAGTTTAAATCTTGTTTTTTCCATGACTTATGGAAATAATTTCTTTCAAGATACGGAATCTTGATTATTTTGGTATCATACCAAAAATTTATAATATTTCATTTTAAAAATTTAATATTCAAATTTATCACTCAAACTTTACATTTAATTTCAATAATATTATTAATATAATTATTTTAAGAAATTATTAATTTGAAAAAGTGAATTTATACCCCTCAGTTCTTGTGTTTGTGCAGATATACCCCTGAGTTTTTTAAAAGTGCATTCATACCCCCGTCGTGGTCTGAAAAATTGGTCAATTTTGGGCATTCCCGGATTCAATAGAAATGATTGTTTTGCCCCTTAAGCAAAAAAAGGTAAAAAGCCTTCTTTCTTATCTTTCTCCTTGACTACTCTGCCGATCTCATTCTTCTCTTCTCTTCTTTCTTCTCTTTCTCCTAGACTACCTCCGCCTCACCACTATCATCGGCATATCCGTCTCCTTCAGCTACCTCTATGGTACCTCTGACAAACCTTTTCGCTCTTCTTTCCGAAACATAAAAACTCATTTAGATTTTGTGGGTGATGGTATGGATGCCGTTGTGCGCCTATTTGATGAGTTTTGACGGCGTCGTGTTCCGATTTGGAAGGATTTCGATTTCGTGGGTGACGGGATTTGGTGGCTTCGTGCGCCAATTTGAAGGCTTTTGACGAGCCGCAGTGTTGGGATTGTGGTGATTTGGAGTTTACAGGGCCGATTTGGAGGGATTTTGATTTCGTGGGTGACATAATTTTATGGCGTTGTGCGCGAATTTGAAGGGTTTTAACGAGGCCGTGGTGTTAGGTGTGTAGTGAATTGGTGACGACAGTGGTGGTGTGGTGGGGTGGTGAAGATGGAGGAGGTGGTGGTGGAGCAGTGGAGGTGAAGGTGGTGGTTGAGTGGTGGAGGTGGGGTGGGAGGTGGTGGCAGAGCAAAATCCACAGCGAGAGCAACGATTCACCGTGAAGAAGAGATATGGCGGGAGGGAAGGAGGGCGGTGGTCTCAGAGAGGAGGGCGGAGGTCTCGGAGGTGGTGGTTGTGTTGGCCGTGTGTCAGAGCTATTTTTGCCATGTTAGGACTCTCAAATGCTCCGATTTAGGGTTCAGCCCGTCGAATGTTGGCGCTCAGCGCGAGCCGTGGCCTCCTTGGAAATATTCCATTTTGTTTTGCTTGGTTGTGTAAGGGTTGTGATGGAGAGACGACCTAGAGTTTACTCAGTCGTCTTTGAGGGGGTATTTAGGGATAAAATTTTCAGATTTTAAATTAAGGGTATTTTAGTCATTTTAATTTTTTATCTTTGCCGAAATTTAGAGGGTCAATGCCCGAAAGAGGGACTTTGGGTATATCGGTACAATTTTTTCGAAAGTTAAGGTTGGATTGACACTTACAATAATAAATTAGGGTTAAATTGCCACATTTTGATATTGCTTAGTTTTATTGACACTTTCACCCTAAATCAGTGTTATAAATGTAAATAACCCTTATATAAATAACCTTGAATTTTAAATCTAACCTTTCGAATACTTGATATGCTTGTGTCGTAAAAGATGAATATCGTCCTATGGTGAGTTCAGAGTTATACTCTATGAAAGAAAAATTAAATAATTTACTTTAAAAAATTGTGTCTAGTAACCGTGGTAATCTAGTGGCAAAATCTTGAGAAAGAAGGAATTTAATCATACTAATAGAAAAGTATAAAGTTTTAGTTGCAATATTAAAAATTTATTATGCAACGTGCAGTAGTTTTAAGTTTATGACCTGATTAATGCAACCCGAAAATTTTATCTTCATTTTGTATGATCTACAATTTAAACATTGATTTTTCTATAATTTATGCAAATACCGTCTTTCCAGAAACGAATCTTTTAGGTTTAGTTATCCTTTTTATATTGTGGATCTTGTAGTTTTAATAACCGGAGTCGTATGAGTAAATTAAAATATAATTTATTATCTTCTATACTTTGGATAATACAAATTTTCAATAGTAAAATCATCCATAATAATGTAAAGTCCGTCTCTTGATAAACGTTTTTTCCATGAGTTATGGAACGACTAAGGTTTAAAATGTAAATTAGAATAAATCAAGATTAAAATTTTGAATTACATTCATCGAGTTATAAACTTACAACTATTGCACGTTACATAACAAATTTTCAATACTGCAACTAAAACCCCTTACATTTCTATAATTCTAATTCAACCACATATTTACATATGCATATGGAAATACGGTTTTTTTCTTCAAAATTTTGTCAATAATATATGAGGATAACTCCAGATAAACCAATCGTTAATTCCATCATTCAATAGCATGCCATAGGAAAAATGAATGGGATTTTTACTTTTTCAAAGAGGGAACCACTCTAATATTTTCCCTAACAAGGGAGCAAAAATATATGGAGCTAGATATTTAGAATATTTACTAGCACTACCATTTACCTAAAATATCGACTTTAATCATGATTAATAATGGCTTTATTCCCCAATCCAATAAAATCAAAGCATTGTGAAACACTCCCCTTTTCACCAGTGCTCTCAATCTAATCTCTCATTGTCCCCCTTGCCACATGCAAGCCCTAATCCGCAGCAGTGTTAGCCATAGCCCGGTATTCTGATTCTGAACTAGAACGAGAGACTGTAGGTTGTTTCTTAGCACT